>JAFIRS010003397.1:0-137782 GCA_018342105.1 Gonioctena quinquepunctata
CTCACCCAAATTATCTACTGCAAACTCTTGTTTTGTGACAATGCGCATTGTTTGACGGTTCGGCACTTGTAACAAGATGTGTGAGATATGTTTCATTTAAATGTCTACCACCACACGGAGCAGACGTAAACAACAGATCGAATAATAAAAAAAAAAGGTCGAGGATTTGTAAATTCTTTAATAAATAAATTGCCGTTTGAATTGCATTTACCTGGAGGATATCAATATTGTGGACCCGGAACTAAATTACAAAAACGATTGGCTCGCAACGATCCAGGCATCAATAAATTAGATAGGGCCTGTAAAACACACGACATTCAATACTCGGAGAATCTCGACGATATTGAAGCTAGACATAAAACGGACAAACAGCTTGAATACAGTGCTTGGGATAGAGTCAAATCGAAGGACGCAAGCATTCGTGATATCTTTCCAACAATGCTTTGGCATTCCTCTTCGATGAGATCCGCTATGAAATGGGTGGTGAGCAAGTTGCCGTTGTTCGAAAACCAGGTATAACATCCACAATGAAGAATATGGTTTCATTTGGGCAATCACACTCTCACATGCTTTTGACAACTGGATGGGGACTTTCCGACACAAAACAACACATCATTGATGCCAGTCATTTATTCAGTGGAAAACTTCCTCTCAAATATTTGATGGGTTTTGCCGAGGATTATAAAAAAAGCATTCTGAATGCGAAACAAGAACTGATTTTTATTATAGCTCGCTCATTCAAGAATTCGTATATTGGAGAAGTTGATGCCTCTTTGGAAATTACGAAGATTGAATGGAAAATAAAACATGTTGTACCGATGACAAGCAGAAGCTCAAATTATTCAGTAGAATAAATAAGAGTGGCCTGAATTCAAAATCAAGTTGGCTTATCGTATGTGGGATCTTTATGAATTACCCTCATTGCGAGCATCTTCAGACATATGGGCAATAAAACAACCAACACTTTGGAAACACCTCGCTTCATAATTATTGGTTTCAAAGTACTAACGCATCCGAAAACAGAACACTGAATATGAAAAAATTCATAAATGCAGACATTAATAACATCCGAGTGTATTTGAATTCTGAAGTCTACCCATATGAGCGTTGGAACCTGGACTTTGATAAAAAGCTATTCTCTTCAGCTTACTATGCATATGAGGACTTTCAACGTAGTTATTATGACAAAGATATGAGTGAACCTCTTATGGATCTTGAAGCATTTCAACAGAATCCCCTGTTCATCATTGATTGTTTACATCAACCGAATGCTACAAAATCATCTACAGTGGATATCAAGCTGGAGTTCGAAACAAGAAAACTAAATTTCCAGCCAACACCAAAGTCTATGCACTCATTATACACGACACCTTCTTGACTTACAATGCATTGGATGGCTCTGTTCGTAATTCACTTTGAAATGTTCAATATTTTATTTTGTTTATAATATTTTTAAGTAATCAATAATGTTTTAATGGGAAAATAAATAAACAATTTTTAAATGTTTATTTCATATCAAATATCTACATGATTATATTCATCATCATATTCATCATATAGTTGATATTTCTTGATGATGTCATCGGGCAGGAATGGTAAAAGGGTGTGGAGAAATCCTTCCAGATCCAATTTGATCATTTCTTCACAGAACTGTGGTATGCTCATGATGCCTTGACTGAATTCCTCACAAAGTACTGCACCCTTGACGTACTTCTCGGATAAATGTGCACATCTTTGGATTTCATCTTCATCGAAGCAAACATTCAGATCATACACAGTGGCATGGAGGGTATCTTCCGCCAAAGCATTCAAGTAGGAGTTCAATCTCTCGATGGCTGTATTGATGTCCACGGCTTCCGTCCAACATTGACTCAGTAATCATCCACATTTAAAAACTGAAAAGAAAAAAAACGATTTGTTAATATATTCCATTGATATTCGAATAATTTTACTTACATGAAAAAATGTGATGCTCCAAATATATTACTTCTTCACTGAATGTTATTTTTTAATGGAGAAATATCTATATTCAACATAAAATCACTATATCCTAACTATTAACATATTAACAATATTATCATTTAATGTAGTTGAATTCTACTAGAGGTCGAGGTCTCAAACTACCTGCTACTTGTGGACTCTGACCCAAATATGTTATTGTATATTTGAAATCTGAAGCATTTATGCATCTGACACTGTCCGCATCGAATTCATCTGAAATACTTTTTGACAACCATGATTTGAATAAAGTATCATTATCATCACGTAATGTCATCAGAATAGATCTTCCATATCGGGTTATACAAATCGTCATACCAATTATGTTGAAAGCTTTACCGATGGGTAATGATGATATTGGTCTTTGTTCAAAAGCTCTCACCCTCTTTTCAATTATTGAAGGATTGATTCTCTTTAAATCCACAACTTTTGGAAGAAAAGACATAGTAAGACTGTATGAAAAAATATAGATCATTTCACCTTATAAAAAATACACTCACTGAATTGAGAAACTTCTCGTACTCTGTATTCACTCTGATGATATTATCTAACATCTGATTTCTCATCAACGATAAATGTCCTCCTCGCTTGGAGAGTGTTGGGAGTGTGAAGGTCATTGCGCACTTGACCATCAACACACTCATCAATACTCGTAGTTCACTCTTAGCTCTCTCACAGGATAAATGTCCTCCTCGCTTGGAGAGTGTAAGGATTCATGAAGGTCATGACTACACAGAATATGTATGCCTACACCACAACTTCAGTCAAGGTCAAACAAACATCGAGATCAAATCTTTAGGTTGCCGAAACAAATCCAACATCAAAACTCAAGGTCAAATCTCAAAGTCAAAACTCAATGTTATGAATCTCAAGGTCATATTCAAGGTCAAAACTGTAGTCGAATCTCAAAGTCGACCAAACCCAATATCAAAACTCAATGACAAATCTCAAAGTCAAATCTCAAGGTCAAAAACACACACATTGCACACCTGCAATCATTCAAGGTCACACGTGACGTCATAGTGGTGGGGGGAGAGCCAGAACCGGCTTAAATCTCCTACTTATATATATATATATATATATATATATATATATATATATTTATATATATATATATATATATATATATATATATATATATATATATATATATATATATATATATATATAATACGAAGTGGAAAATTGCGTCTGTGAAAAATACATGAACAGAAAGATAGTGGCATATCAGACAAGTTATTAAATTAATGAAAAAAAAACATCCTCAAGCGGGATTTGAACCCACGACCTCTGGATCTCTAGTCAGACACTCTAACCAACTGAGCTATTAGGACATAGGTGCCTCCGCATATTTGTGAATCACGTTTTCATTAATTTAATAACTTGTCTGATATGCCACAATCTTTCTGTTCATATTTATATATATACATACATACATATATATATATATATATATATATATATATATATATATATATATATAGTCTCCAAATTTGTTCTTGATTCATTCTATACATTGGGCAAAACTTACAACTTAATTTTAAAAAATAATTCATACACATTCAAGTCATGTTTAGTTGTTATATATTATATTTTATGCCTATTATGAACTTTTCTACTGTTTCTTGGGATTAATCAAACCATTATTATTGTATTGACTCAAAAACTGCAGAAGGTTACAGAAGGACACTGCTGCTGTCTACATTCAAAATTATATTCATAAAACATACATATAATACAAAAGAACATAACATACCTAGGTTTCTAAAAAAAATACTGTTGTTCCGTGTAAGTAGTTGTGAATTCATATACAATGAAAATATCTTTCAATTATCAATTTTTGCACCAAGAGAATGTTGCAGCATTCTATATAGGTTTGTTACGTCCTATCCTATATCTTTAAAGTTACAATACAAAACATCAGAAAAAATACATCATATCACAGAAGTTCTTTCGAATCATTCAACAAAAAATACTAACGAATCATACTTAACAATACTAAATAAAAAATGCAAATGCAAATTTTGACAAAAATAATTCAACAATGGAAATCATACAACCCATTATGATACAAAGAGGTTTGTTAGAAATTCAAATTCCTAGAAAACACGTTGATGAAATCTTCTGGTCAATGTTACTTTGTAGTTGTCAATTTATTTATCTACCATACATAAATCAATTATTGTTAAACCCACAGGTTGAAGAACTGTCAATGGCCATTTGATGTATTTAATTTCATGCCAATAAAGATATTTTATAAAAAATATCAGTTATAATTGAAGACAAATGAATAACATATTGACATAAACTTCCAATTATCATTGTTTGTGTTCTCCTATGCTCATGGCGGAGGAAAAACAATACAGCAAAAATAAAGTAATGTACAGCAAAAATAAAGTAATGCACAGACACTAGGCTTGTTTTGGTTTGCAGTAGGGATGGCCCTAGAACCGTTCAAAGTAGTTACACAGTCGTTTATTGAAATAAAATATTTCACGCTACTTTGTCCTACTCTTTAGAACCGATTCGGAATCGTCCTGACTTCGAACCAAAACAAACCTTGTATATTTCTCCTGTTGCCTCCTGTGATATTGATACACAAATTCTGGGTCTCTGTTGTATTACTTGACTTTCTTCAGATTCACCTTCGATGGATGCTTTTACAGTTGGATCTATGTTCTGTGTTTCATGGAAAACATCTCATTGAATAACAGGATACATCATGAAATAAAGGCCAGGTTGAGTTTTTCTTAGGAAATGTCTTCACTCAAAAGGTTTCAGAACTCTGTATGCAATATGTAGTAAAACTTGCTGTGGAAAAAAAAGGAATAAGACCTGAAGAAATAATCATATAAAAAAAAAAGGAAAATTGTCATATTTCTCTTTTTTATTTTTAAGTAATATAATCGTAAAACTTGGCTAGTTGTATATAAAATTCAATGACAACAAGATATTCATAAGAGTTTCCCCAAGTTAATTTGAAAACAAGATGAATGATCACAAAATCTGCACTTTTTTAATTACTGCAATGAAAAGTTTGTTATTGGTATTCAGGCTATGCTAATAATTCTAATCAACCTGAATAAAACTTCATATATATTACTTTCTGAATTTATGACTTCCTGATAAAAATATCCAGGGCCAAACGTTTAGTAACAATCAGTTTGTGTGTTGATTACTCCATAGTGAGCTAACTAGAGCAACTCTACTACCAGCCAACAAAAAAAATAAGTGCGAATTTACAGGATCCAATAAATTGGTCAATTTTGTGACCTTGAATTTTATTGATAGGTGTAAACAGAAAATTGTCGTCAATTTGAACTTGACCAATAAATTGATGAGTTTAGAATCGGTTCTAATTTTTCATCAATTTTTAGTGACAATTTGCAGTAACTTTCGGCCATGAATTGGTTGCCTGTTAGAACAGAGATTTTCAGGTTATATGTTATTATTTACGCGATTTCACATACCATACCCTAACCACGAGAAAAATGATAGTGTGAAAAAAAACATAATTTACGTTGCATTACATTTGCAGCAATGTGCATTGATGAATATAAAAGACAGAGATGTAGAAGATGGTGGATTAGATCTCTGTTTGAGAAAAGAGGGGAAAGGAAACTTGACATTAGTTCACGAAAAAGTCCTGATTGCAGATCCTAATCAATTCTAACGATGTTTAAGAATGGATCAGAGTCAATTCAATAAGCTAAAAAATCCGGGCCCTGAGACCAGAGCAGCATATGTCGAGGCTAGAGGCATATGTAAAGAGACAATAGAAAGCTCAAAAGATGCCCACAAAGCCAAAATAAGATCAAAACTTGCTGAATGTCCTAACGGATCCCGTTCATTTTGGTCTTTCGCCAAAGCTGTGGGAAGAAATTTCACTTCCAGCTCATTTCCTCCCCTAACCAAAGAAGATGGAACACTAGCAACGACTGCCCAGGAAAAGCCAATATCTTTGCGCACCTATTTGCTGGAAATTCCACTCTGGATTCATCGGGAAAACAACCCCGAACATTACACCTATTGACAGTCACATGCCCGAGATCACCTTTCGCCAACGTACTATCAGAAAGATTTTGCTGGTCTCAACACCAACAAAGCCTGTGGATCTGACGGAATCCCGCCGATTGTTCTCAAGAAATGTGCCCCGAACTAACACCTGTTCTTTGCAAGTTGTTCAACCACTCTTACAATTTGGGGTATTTCCGTCCAATTGGAAAATTGCAAGTACAGCCAGTCCTAAAAGGCAAAAGGCCCTACCTAGCAAGCTACAGACCTATCGCACTGCTATCTATTATTTCAAAGGTCATGGAAAAAGCCATCAACATCGAGCTCATGAAATATCTGGAAGACTCAGGAATTGTCAACGATAGGCAATATGGCTTCCGCCATCAGAGATCAACTGGTGACCTGCTCGCTTACGTCTCACATATATGGCAGCTATCTATTGAAAAACATGGAGAAACTTTAGCTGTGGCATTAGATATCTCCAAGGCGTTCGATCGAGTTTGGCACCAGGGACTCCTCGCCAAGCTTCCGTCTTATGGCTTGCCCCTCAGCTGTGTTCTCTGCTTGCTAGTTTTCTCTCAAACAGGTCTCTCCATGTAGTGGTCGATGGAGTTTCATCTGACACTCTACTCATAAATGCTGGTGTTCCGCAAGGATCCATTCTCGCACCAACACTATTTCTACTTCACATCAACGACCTGTTGAAAGCAACTTCATGTCAGTACACAGCTTTGCCGATGATAGTACCCTCCATACCGCTTTCTCTTCCAGGGCCCCTATATCAGCCCGTGAAACCAGAAATGAACGAGGAAGAAATGTTAATAATATAAATATGGACTTGGCAACAATTCTCGAATGGGGATCTAATAGCGGTAGAATTCAATGCAAACAAAACACAAGCATGTCTTTTCTCTAGAAAGCCGATCTCACTGTGCCTAACATAACTTTGTCAGGGTAACCATACCACTGAAGCCATCCATATCGATGCTTGGTATTACTATCAGCAATAACCTTTCCTGGGAAAATCACGTGAGGTCCATTGCCAAAGTGCATCCCAAAAACTTGGTTTTCTGTTTCGTGCCAAGAGCTATTTCACCCCCAGTCAGCTGCTTATGATCTATAAGGCACAGATCCGACCTGTCCTGGAATACTGTTCCCATATTTGGAGTGCGGCACCTAAACATATCCTGAGGCTATTGGATTCTGCCCAAAAAAGGGCAATTCGTCTCGTCGGTGATGCCTCGCTTACAAACTCGCTCACTTGTCTGGAACACCGTAGAAAAGTTGGCGATTTGTCTCTATTTTATAGATATTTTCATGGGCGATGCTCTTCTGAAATATCAACAATCGTTCCTGCTTTGGCAGTCTCTTCGAGATTAACCCGTCAAGTTCAGTCATCACACCCCTTCGTGGTCACTTTGGAAACCTGCAGAACATCACTTTCCAAAGACTCGTTCATCCAACGAACAGCGAGGCTTTGGAACTCATTGCCTAGGGAGGTGTTCCCCGAGGCATACAACCTTCAGAAATTTAAGAAGAACACCAACTCCTACCTTCTTTCCCTAGGTTCCCACGATGTTCTCTGAACATTACAGGATATCCCTTTTCGTGGGAACCAGAACAAAAAAAAAAAAAAAAAAAAAGTTGAACCATTTTTTGTCAGTATGTTGGTATTCCTGAGTAAAAACTGTTGCCAAAATTGACCAATAAATTGTCAGGTGTAAATATAACCCATATTGGTCAATTTTATTGTTCAATTTATTGATCAATTTTATTGGATCGTGTAAATTCGCACTAAAACAAATTTGATTCCGAAAATACCAGCCCACTCTCAATAAAAGACTATTACGAGAAATGATAGAAATCAAGAAAGATAAATTCATCATCAACAAAAGGAAAGATATTGAAAAACTTCACTAGTCATTTTGAACTCTTAACTCTAACTAATGTATTCAATATCTCTCGAAATTATTGATATATTTTATTGATATATCGATTGGTTTTTGACAAAACATCATAGGCGATGAAAGTAAAATTCTGCAGGAAGCTTTTTTTTCTTACACTGTCTTTATTTCAATACTCAGAACTCTCAAAATGTGTAGGACTCTATTTATTTCGGCGAAAAATCGTTCAAGTGAATAAAATCCAGTGCAAGTTATTATTTTCATTGAATATTGTTGCATATGATAGTTTGTCAAAACAATTTCAAAGTTTCTTCGATTTGGATCTGTCACTTAAGATACTGATGAGATGTTTGTTGGTATCAAATTCGATATTTTGAACAGCTACAAAGCGTAATCTCGCAATATAACGTCATGCAATTTTTAGGTTGAAGTGCACTCAACTTTGCAGTAATCGTTATTAGGTTTTTACGTGTTAAGTTGTTCTGTCATCATGGGAATAAAATATGATCATAAGCGATAGAAACAGAATCGTAACCGACAAGATTTTCTGGCATTTACGATCATCTATCAGTAGCATATTGTCGTAAATGTCTGAACACCTTAGAAGTACATTATTTAATTTCATTTTGAACTGGTCAAGGTAATGTTGTTTTGGAACATGCCTTGTTTTATTGTGTCAAAGTTTCAATGTAAAAAACACTAAATACCGATTTATAAAAAAAGGTTCTGATGGTTTGATCGGGGAGTTAGTTTTCAGTCGTGCCATAATAAATGAGATTCATTCACTTGATAATTGTTCTTGTTCCTATTTAAATAAATGTTGTTTTTCTCTTTTTCTACAAAAGCTAGCCGTGAACAACCCCAATTCACAATATTGGCGTTTACAATAAAATATAGCAATTATTGGTATTTTGTTGGAACCAAACTTGCACTTACAATAATGATTTCAAGCACTTATGTCCAAATGAGCATAAATAATATGTTGAATCACGTGTAGATTTTCATAAGTAACAATTTGGTTGAAAAATCCAATTTTCAACAAATTTGTTGCTTACAATGTTTCGTCAAAAACCCATCGATCTGTTATATTGACAGATTCTTATTAATATAAATAAAATACTACCTACTGAACCAAATGAAACGAAACTCACATTTTTGGAGGTGTTCTAACTGGAGGCTTCCGATGAATGATGGGCAAGGCACCAAACTTCAAATATCTTTCACCACCAGGTTTCGTAATAAAGTCTTCTTCGGTGAAATGATCTGAGCAAATTTACCAATGGTGTCTACACCTTCCAACCCCAGAAAAGATGACCACTGCTGAGTTCTCCTAGGTTCTTCAGGAAATCTATTACATTGATATCAGGTTAATAAATTGCATAGGTATTCAAAATGATATAAAGTGGTTTCAAAATTTCACAATAAATATACACAATCCAATTTTCCATTAAAATTAATATTCATCAACACGTCGTTGGTTATAGGAATCTTGCATAATTGATGGGATGAACTCGTTTGAAACATACATAGGCCAAGAAAATAGTTAATGGTATTTACAGAATTGTGCCACCCCAGAAGACCTGCGCAGGTTGAATCACCCAGAAATACCTTATATTTTGTGCTATAAAATATTTTGAATTGTATTGATGAATGAATCCTTTGCATTCTGAATAATTCCAGATATTTATCAAGACCTGAGATGGATGATTTCCATAAAGGAAATCTGCAAAGGTTTTGAGTGGATAATTTGGAACATAACCTTAAAAAGGCGAGAAAGAATGAATGGCAATTGGATTTGAATAAAAGTTCAGAGAGTTCAACTTGATTAATAGACACATAATTGTAGTAAAAATCAACAGCCAAACTTACCGGTGGAAAGATCTCTACTGATTCTCGATGAATTTCTCTTCACAGGATATGCACTTTGGAACCATGATTATTATATACATCACACAACAACAAAAACAGTTTCTGAACTGAACTGAGAGGTTAATCAATAGAACGGGAAGTAAAAAAAGTAGTTTGAAGTTCAAATCGACACTTGAAAAATTCCTAAAATCATTACCGACCCAAACGAACGACACTGAATGTTCCAAAAATTGTATGACAAGTGACAAAATTTATGACAAGTGACATTCAACATTTGATTCGTCGAAAAATGTTTAAATCCCCTCAAAAAAAACAAGTGAACGTTGGTTCCGCATGCGCACATCGAAAATTCTTAAATGAAAAGGTCTATACTATAAGAAAGCAGCTCAACTAATATATCAATTTATTTACAAATATACATCATTTACAGCTCTTTAACAAATATGTATCAATTGATAAATGTATTTGGTTCCCAGAATAAAAAAAGAAAAATTGTTTGTTTTATATGCTTGTGTAGCTCGTAGCTAGACTTCAAATTGGCTCGCAATCAGGGGGTACTTATAGCTGGGCGACCCATCAGGTGGACACAAGCATCAGCTTTAAGTCCAATGAATGTGTTCTCAGCAATATAACGCATAGTTGTTACAAATGATTGTAATCTCATCAAGAGATTATTGTTTAAAATTAATTGAGCATATAAATCAACTTGTGCTGAGATTTGTCAGTAATATCCAATACTGAAATTGAATATGAAAAAGAAATAATTTATTCTGATCTTGAGCAACCAATACTATACTTTACAAAGAATAAAAAAAAACAGAATTATACGAAATTGACTTCAATTTCAATGATATTCAAGAGAAAGCATATGAGAACTATATTTGACCAATCGTCAAATGCCTCTTCAGAAAGTATGTTTGACCAATCGTCAAATGCCTCTTCAGAAAGTATTCTATGAAATCAAAGAATATTCCAAATTTCAAGGATTAAATATATACATAAATATATATATATATATATATATATATATATATATATATATACTTTCTGAAGAGGCATTTGACGATTGGTCAAATATAGTTCTCATATGCTTTCTCTTGAATATCATTGAAATCGAAGTCAATTTCGTATAATTCTGTTTTTTAATTTTGTAAGTATATAAAAAAAAAAAAAAAAAAAAAAAAAAAAAAAAAAAAAAAAAAAAAAAAAAAAAATTTTTTTTTTTTTTTTTTTTTTTTTTTTTTTTTTTTTTTTTTTTTTTTTTTTTTTTTTTTTCCCTGATGCGAAGCCAATTTTAATCTAGCTACGGCTTACAAGGCATATAAACAACAATTTCTTTTATTCTTGAAACAAATACACATCAATTTGATACTTTTGTTAAAATTGTAAATGGTACATTTTCCAAAAATTGATATATTAGTGACGCTTTCTTATATAGACCATTCATTTAAGAATTTCGATGCGCTCTGGAAAACGTTCACGTTTTGAGGATTTAACTTTTTTCGACAATCAAATGTTGAGAATAAATGTCACTTGTCATCAATTTTGGACATTCTGTCGTTCGTTTGGGTCGGTATGATTTTAGAATTTTTCATGTCATTTGAACTTCAAACTACTTTTCACTTCCCGTTCTATGTTAACCTCAGTTCGTTCGAAACTGTTTTATTTGTTGATGTATAATAATCATGGTTCCAAATGCATATCTGAAGAGAAATTCATCGAGAATCGTAGATCTTTCCACCGGTAATTTTGTGATTTTACCACAATTGTGTCTATTAAGTTGAACTCTCTGAATTTATTCAAATCAATTATATCTATTTTTACTTCCCGTTCTATTGATTAACCTCTCAGTTCAGTTCAGAAACTGTTTTGTTGTTGTGTGATGTATATAATAATCATGGTTCCAAAGTGCATATCCTGTAAGAGAAATTCATCGAGAATCGGTAGAGATCTTTCCACCGGTAAGTTTGGCTGTTGATTTTTACTACAATTATGTGTCTATTAATCAAGTTGAACTCTGAACTTTTATTCAAATCCAATTGCCATTCATTCTTTTCTCGCCTTCTTAAGGTTATGTTCCAAATTATCCACTCAAAACCTTTGCAGATTTCCTTTTGAAATCATCCATCTCAGGTCTTGATAAATATCTGGAATTATTCAAAATGCAAGGATTCATTCATCAATACAATTCAAAATATTTTTATAGCACAAAATATAAGGTATTTCTGGGTGATTCAACCTGCGCAAAGGTCTTCTGGGGTGGCACAATTCTGTAAATACCATTAACTATTTTCTTTTGGGCCCATGTATGTTTCAAACAGGGTTTATCCCATCAATTATGCAAGATTCCTATAGCCAACGACTGTTGATGAATATTAATTTTAATGGAAAATTGGATTGTGTATATTTATTGTGAAATTTTGAAACCACTTTATATCATTTTGAATACCATGCAATTTATTAACCTGATATCAATGAATAGATTTCCCGAAGAACCTAGGAGAACTCAGCGTGGTCATCTTTTCTGGGGTTGGAAGGTGTAGACACCATTGGTAAATTTACTCAGATCATTTCACCGAAGAAGACTTTATTACGAAACCTGGTGGTGAAAGATATTTGAAGTTTGGTGCCTTGCCCATCATTCATCGGAAGCCTCCAGTTAGAACACCTCCAAAATGTGAGTTTCTGTTTCATTTGGTTCAGTAGGTAGTATTTTATTTATATTAATAAGAATCTGTCAATATAACAGATCGATGGGTTTTTGACGAAACATTGTAAGCAACAAATTTGTTGAAAATTGGATTTTTCAACCAAATTGTTACTTATGAAAATCTACACGTGATTCAACATATTATTTATGCTCATTTGGACATAAGTGCTTGAAATCATTATTGTAAGTGCAAGTTTGGTTCCAACAAAATACCAATAATTGCTATATTTTATTGTAAACGCCAATATTGTGAATTGGGGTTGTTCACGCTAGCTTTGTAGAAAAAAGAGAAAACAACATTTATTTAAATAGGAACAAGAACAATTATCAAGTGAATGAATCTCATTTATTATGGCACGACTGAAAACTAACTCTCCGATCAAACCATCAGAACCTTTTTTTATAAATCGGTATTTAGTGTTTTTTACATTGAAACTTTGACACAATAAAACAAGGCATGTTCCGAAAAATAACATTACCTTGACCAGTTCAAAAATGAAATTAAATAATGTACTCTACAGGGTGTTCAGACATTTACGACAATATGCTACTGACAGATGATCGTAAATGCCAGAAAATCTTGTCGGTTACGATTCTGTTTCTTCGCTTATGATCATATTTTATTCCCATGATGACAGAACAACGTAACACGTAAAAACCTAATAACGATTACTGCAAAGTGGAGTGCACTTCAACCTAAAAATTGCATGACGTTATATTGCGAGATTACGCTTTGTAGCTGTTCAAAATATCGAATTTGATACCAACAAAACATCTCATCAGTATCTTAAGTGACAGATCCAAATCGAAGAAACTTTGAAATTGTTTTGACAAACTATCATATGCAACAATATTCAATGAAAATAATAACTTGCACTGGATTTTATTCACTTGAACGATTTTTCGCCGAAATAAATAGAGTCCTACACATTTTGAGAGTTCTGAGTATTGAAATAAAGACAGTGTAAGAAAAAAAAGCTTCCTGCGGAATTTTACTTTTATCGCCTATGATGTTTTGTCAAAAACCAATCGATATATCAATAAAATATATCAATAATTTCGAGAGATATTGAATACATTAGTTAGAGTTAAGAGTTCAAAATGACTAGTGAAGTTTGTCAATATCTTTCCTTTTGTTGATGATGAATTTATCTTTCTTGATTTCTATCATTTCTCGTAATAGTCTTTTATTGAGAGTGGGCTGGTATTTTCGGAATCAAATTTGTTTTAGTGCGAATTTACACGATCCAATAAAATTGATCAATAAATTGAACAATAAAATTGACCAATATGGGTTATATTTACACCTGACAATTTATTGGTCAATTTTGGCAACAGTTTTTACTCAGGAATACCAACATACTGACAAAAAATGGTTCAACTATAGGAAAAGTTCCGAATATTATTCAATAGCTTATTGAATTGACTCTGATCCATTCTTAAACATCGTTAGAATTGATTAGGATCTGCAATCAGGACTTTTTCGTGAACTAATGTCAAGTTTCCTTTCCCCTCTTTTCTCAAACAGAGATCTAATCCACCATCTTCTACATCTCTGTCTTTTATATTCATCAATGCACATTGCTGCAAATGTAATGCAACGTAAATTATGTTTTTTTTCACACTATCATTTTTCTCGTGGTTAGGGTATGGTATGTGAAATCGCGTAAATAATAACATATAACCTGAAAATCTCTGTTCTAACAGGCAACCAATTCATGGCCGAAAGTTACTGCAAATTGTCACTAAAAATTGATGAAAAATTAGAACCGATTCTAAACTCATCAATTTATTGGTCAAGTTCAAATTGACGACAATTTTCTGTTTACACCTATCAATAAAATTCAAGGTCACAAAATTGACCAATTTATTGGATCCTGTAAATTCGCACTTATTTTCTTTGTTGGCTGGTAGTAGAGTTGCTCTAGTTAGCTCACTATGGAGTAATCAACACACAAACTGATGTTACTAAACGTTTGGCCCTGGATATTTTTTATCAGGAAGTCAAAAATTCAGAAAGTGATATATATGAAGTTTTATTCAGGTTGATTAGAATTATTAGCATAGCCTGAATACCAATAACAAACTTTTCATCAATCAAAGAATATTCCAAATTTCAAGGATTAAATATATACATAAATATATATATATATATATATATATATATATATATATATATATATATATATATATATATATATATATATATATATATATATACCATTTCCGAGATATATTGACTTTGTCCTTCTTCAAGAGGCAGTAACGGTTTCACAAAACTTCATGCGTCTATCGAAGTCGTCTTCATTAAGTTCATGTATAAGTTCAACTTTATATGGATGTAATTTGACGAGAGATCTCATTGTTGCCAGCTTAAGTTGTAATCGAACGATAGGGTTTCTTTCAATTTACTTGGAATTGAAAATGTCATGGGTAACGGTAGGTCTGCCACTCTTAGGATTATTCTCAACATTTCCAATTTCAATAAATGTATGCAATATTTTGCGTGATGTTGATTCGCGTATTGGTTCTCGATCAGGATATTTTTTCCATTAAAGATATCGCATACTTGCGCCATACTTTTTTTACGATCGCTGTAACCTAAGATCATCAAAACTTCTATTCGCTGTTTTTCTGACAGTACCTATATCGTTATTTCAAATTATTTCTTCAAGGGTTTTATTTTTCAGAATGATATTGAATACTTATAAATCAATATGCTACACAACATATCAAATAAATAATGACATTTGCAATGGTAACTTATTGTCTCTTGCTCTAAGTGCTATCAGATGTTTTCATAGCTACTTGAGGTTTGGAAATATACTCGATCTAACTAACTACTGATAATTAATTTTAATTTAATCACTTAAAATGTTTCATATGACGTATGTGGTATGGTTAAACTTAGAATAATATGAGATTCTAATTTTTGATATGAATATATACATAAAAAAATGTCGATGAAGTCATATATTGTGAGGTAGTGGAGGTAAAAATAATTATTATATATATATATATATATATATATATAATTACCAACCGAGGCTTAGATTGCCAAGAAAGTTTCACTCCTGTCCTGTGTGCAGAGATATACGCGCTCTTTTTTTATTTGAGATGCTGTCATAGCATTTCTTCAATTCGTGATCAGAAGCTTGTGGACTGTGGTTGGCATACAATACCAAGAGTATTTTTGTTCAAATAATCTAGCCGTTTCAATATAGTTTGATATTAACTCAACTAAATCAATATTAAATCCGCTGGAAATCGAAATCAATATCATGTGGAATCTTTTCATGATGTCCCTGTCAAGACCATTCATAGAGGCAGATAATTCATTATTTTGAAAGAGACGCCTAGCGGTATTTCCATCATTATTATTCCAACCGGGCTCAAGCATGTCTACTATTGAACCCGTTTTTTCGCGAAATTATTTCTGATTTTTGTTTTGTTTTTCGATATAATTTTTTCCTTTTCCTTGCCGCACGCCTTCCATAATTTCTATTATTGTATGAAATATGCAAGAGGCAATCGAAGAACCTAATCCATCTGTAAATAATAGACAGCCCGAATTGTAGATTGGGGGGCGTGGACATTCAATTTCAGTATTTCATCTATTTCATTGTATTGCTTTGACGTTGCTCCACATAAATAACATTTTTGGGTAGCTTTCGTATCTGGCAATGCATTAAAAATCTCGTCCATCAATCATTGCGAAAATCAACGTATGTTTCACAATAACAGGGATATTTTCAAACTCCATAACAGTGGGTTTCAACAAATTGATCTGATTTTCAATATGATTCTTTTCTGCTATTGATAGTTATGCGTTTCCTTTCCGAAACTGTATTCTGATTGGTCTGCAATATCAAGTGGAGGGAGGGCGCGGGTTTTGCCAAATGACCGTTTTGTAATCCTTCTGGTTTATCCTTATCATACGAAGTGGAACGAGAGAAGATAAGAAAATACTGGAATCGCTAGGGTTACTTTCATTGTGCTTTTGTTTAAAAGGGTTCAAACCGAAACTTCCATCGAATCCCCACTTATAGGATAATTGCACATTATACATCGACGAAGAAATTTGGGTAGAAATCACTTCTTTCAAAACTGCAAATTAACGATTTGCTGTATGATTCAGAAGGGCCTGTAATTCAACTTGGACACAATTAGCACTGATAGTAAAAAAATATTTTTCTTGGTAGCAGAGTTTTTTGGCATTTTGCACTATTTTGTGAGAAGGAAATCTTTTTATATCTTCACATCTTATTACTCCATGATCTTCGGAAGAGCTTCTCTCCTTGTCATCGTACCTAATTTCTTGTCTTCCATCTCTATGAATGCTTTTCTGTACCGTCCTGCTCATCCAGGACTCGTATTCATTATATCTTTGAGTACTTTTGAAGCCTCGATTCGTCCATCTGACCGCAAACTCATCTGGGCAGCATACGAGAGTTCATCAGTCGAATAATTTCGTCGCAATTCTTGGGTCGTTACTTTTTGCATTATTCCATGTTTCAATGTCGACAAAAAAAATCAGAGCAGGACAACTTTTAACGCAAATAATTAAACAAAATATAACATTGACTAATTCCCTCATACTATTTCAACCAATAATCTGTCAGCATTTTTTAAATTTTGACCAATACTGTCAAAATGACAGCGGAAAAATTTGCAAATAATCCCATTTTTTCGACAATATCTCTTAAAACATACTTCCGTAATTGATTTCATGGTTAAGCAAAAGAACTCTGGACATATGTTTGTCATTTGACGTTAATTTTTTAAAGTGTCAAAATGAGTCGTTTTGGTACAATTTCATTTGAACAAATTCTAATATTCATGAAATAACACCTAAAAATACAGTTATTTCTAAAAACTCCAATTGGAGAGAATTTAGCTTATTTGGGAAATAATCTAATCCAATATATCTCGGTTTATTATTTTTCAGGAAAAATTTGATCTAATGATTGTTGCTTGTAAGTAACTCTCGTTGAAAAATTGAATGACAATATCTCTCGCCCTTTGCTCGAGACTTTGATCATGCAATTTGCCCCGGGATGTTACTCAAGAAACAATCTTTCGATGAGAAATTTTTCCGGCAAAATAATATTCCCTTGATATTGTAACTGATAATTTTTTGACATTTTTTTAAACCAATGAAAACTTTCAATTCTAATCATTTATGTACGTTTTGGCCAATCAAAACATTATTATAGTGAGAATTATCTACCTAGAAAATTGCCGCGGAAATAATTTGAGGTATTTGGTGTTTATTCTTTGACAACCTTAATTTTTTATTTGACGTCTGTCATCAATTCGCATGAAAAGTGAGAAATGAATCAAAATCGGTTGAGTTCATCATATCATTTTGCGAGGTAGTGTGTTTGTGATAGTAAATTCAAAAAATAATTCACAGAATACCACACGAGATTTCGATAAAGCAGAAAATAATTCTTCAGATTTCTTTCTCAAACATGTTGCCATTTGGCAATAGCCACTCGAACCCGTCGGGCTCTCGTGTCTATTGCCTGGCAACAAGTTTTCGAAAATCTGTCGAATTATTTTCACTCCATTCTCACTCTCTTGTGGTATTACAACAGAAAATATATGAACAAAAGCGAAGTACACACCTTCAAATGAATCCTCCATGGCATGCATTTAAATTTTCAAAATCAGAGCAGAAGTTTATGGTCAACAACAATTATATTTTATTCCGCGTCGATTGAGAAAACTGTCAACACGTGAATTGAAAGCAAATTCCAATTTCAAATTAGAGAATAATAGAATACGTTAGTACTCTTTTCGTGCGTAAATTCACTAGACTAACGTTTAAAGTCAATGAGCCTTTTTCCTCAAGTATGAAAAATTCCCCACTAGCAGCGCTAGTTGTCCGGTAGGGACAAACATTACCTTACTCACATTGAAGTAGGTACATGTAAAAATAAACGTAAAGAAATGTTTTTGACAGAAGTAGACATTCCAGGAGCCAAATGAGAGTTTGCAAATATGAAGGATAATAATGTAGCAACATTAAAACGGTGGCTTGCTTGTCTAAATCTTAAAATTTCCAGTAAAAAAAATGAAATAATCACAGTAAATGTGATTCAAGAGGTCATTTTCAGGCACCGTTTTTGCGCACAAAAATCATTCACATTGCCTCCTTATTTTTACCATGAACTGTCAGATGGTTTTCTACAATGAGCCTTTTTCCTGAGGATAGTGCGGCAAATTTGTGACGAGCGGCAGCACTTGTGGTAGGGACAAACATCAAACTTTCTCCATTTGAAATTGTGTTATTCAAGTAATACAGTTGAATCATTAAAAATAATGAAGTGAAAAAAAAACTTTAATGAACACAATGCCAAAAAAACATTGTAGTTTTGCGAACTGTATATCGATAATCGATATCCAGAGGAAAACGTGTTTTTATACAATTCGTAAAACCTCACATTGATGAGTTAGATGTAATAAATGGATCCATGGCTCAAAGAGGAGAGTGGATTCAATAGAAGAAAAATAAATAAATATTCATATATGGTGGTAAAGGTCCAACTGAAGAAAATCCTCATCCAGTTTCTGCAACGATTAGTGAGCTCATAATCCCAGAAAATAGCTGTTTGACGTTTCCTAAGTGTTTTTGCCTCCTGAAAAGGAAAACGCGGCGGTCTCATACCGTTTCCGAGATATATTGACATTCTCCTTCTTCAAGAGGCCATTTTTAGGCACCGTTTTCGTGCACAAATATCACTCACAATGTCTCTTTCTTTTCACAAGCTTGAACTACAGACACCAAATCACTCATTTTCGGAACCAATTCGTACAAAATGTAGCCGGATTTATCGAAAAATACTCCTTCGTCAACATTTACACCTAACCTAACTTTCCACATTTACTGAATTTCATCTGTCAAATGTAAAAAGTTAGTACTTTTTCGATAAAACCGGCTATATTTTGTGCAAAGTTGTACCCAAAATGAGTGATTTGGTGTTTGTAGTTTAAGCTGGTAAAAAGACGGAGACATTGTGAGTGATACATGTGCACGAAAGCGGTGCCTAGAAATGACCTCTTGAAGAAGGAGAAAGTCAATATATCTCGAAAAGGGTATGAGACCGCCGCGTTTTTCACACAGATATTTCCTGGGAGCATGAGCATGACCCCAACATTTACCTAACCTACCTCATTAATCGTTTGCAGAAACTGGATCAGGATTTTCCTCAGTCGGAATAAAATGTTTAGAGCAAACATATGAATACTTATTTATTTTTTCTTTTGTTGAATCCACTCTCCTTGAGGCATGGATCCATTCACTACATCTAAGCTGATCAATGTGAGTAACGAATGGTATAAAAAACATGTTTTCCTTTGGATATCGATTATCCGAAGTACAGTTCGAAAAACTGCATTGTTTTGGTGGCATTGTGGTTCTTAATTTTTTTTATTCACTTAATTATTTCAAATAATTCAACTGTATCCTGTAAATGACACTATCTTCAATGAAGAAAGTTTTATGTTTGTCCCTACCACAAGTGCTGCCTCTTGTGACAAATTTGCCACACTATTATCTGGAAAAAGGTTCATTGTAGAATACCAACTGACAGTTCATGGGTAATGCGCTTTCTAGAATTCACTTAACTTTTTTGCTAAACAGTGCCTGGCAGTCGCAAAGCAGGTATTCTGCAGTTTCAGCAAAGTTTCTGCAGTAACGGCACAATTGACTGTCTGATCAGTACATTCTTTTGAGGTGATACCGCAGAGAACAATATCCGGTTAGCAGTCCCGTTACCAGTGTTTCTCATCCAACTCGAGAAGCTGTTAAGCTTTCCTTGGCGAGGGCACAGAAGCCTTTTTACTTGTCTTTGTCCTGAAACCTCATTCCAGTGGTTTTTCAACCGACGAAAAAAAAAAGGAGGAGGTTCTATAGTCGACGCGTATTTTTTTTATGTATGACCACGCATAACTTCTTACATAGTATGACAATTCTGATTATTCTTTTTTGGATGGTTGGTTCACCCACTGAATTTTTACTTCCCAACCGATTCTACCACGCATAACTTTGTACTGGGTTATCCGATGCAGATGATTTTTTATGCATGTAGACCCCCACTGTGCGTCGCGTTGGGGGTAATTTTCTCATTCGAGATCCTTCCATCTCTAAATTTCGCAAGAGCATCCCTTATGAAAAAAATAATAGTTAAGGGAAAAATACAACTTAAAAAATATAATCAAAGCACGAATGAATAGGCGATCTCCTTCAGTAGCGAGAACGAAAACAACAAAGAGATGCCTTACCAAATCCAGGCCCTATGAAAACCATTCACTACTTCATGATTCACCTGACCTAGGTACGAGAAACCCAGAAAATAAACAAGAAAAACAACAAGAAAGAAGAAAGACACAAAACAAGAAAGAAAATAACCTCAAGAAAAAAGACACCTCTGGTATACCTACTAAAAAGAAAAAGTGTGCTTTTTGTTGATTCCATCAATATTCATAGATTACACTGTCAGAGGTAACGATCATTGGGGTTAACCATCCTAATGCGAACAGGAGCCAGGGGTTTGCTTTCCTGCTAGGAATTTGTACCACATTTTAGGTTGGTCATACTTCCTATCTCATATCGAATACGCTGGTATTAGGCTTGAGGAAAGCATCCAGGTTTTTGCAGTGTGAAATCTCAGAAATAATCAGTTTGAAGAACAGGACTGGCTGGTGCTGCGTTCAAAGAAATCATTGGCGAAGATTTAACCGATATTCATCCGAAATAAAATTGTGACGATGGTAGATTGTAGATATGGGGGTCGATATGGCGGTTCAGCCTCCCTGTACCGCTTCCTATGAGATCTTTTGTACATTACCCTTCATCTATTCGAGCCCGGTTTTTCGAGACTCCTTACGAAGTTTATCAGTTTCCTGCGAGCTAGGTTCCTGATGTCTGAGGGCGTTATCGAAACCCCTTCGAGTAACTTAAGTGTTTTGCTAAACAGTGCTTGGCAGTCGCAAAGCAGGTGTTTTGCAGTTTCATCGAAGTTCTCGCAGTAACGGCACAATTAACAGTCTGATCAGTCCATTTTTTTGAGGTGATACCGCAGAGAACAATGTCCGGTGAGCAGTTCTGTTACCAGTTTCAAGTCAACTTAACACTTTCTCGTTAAGCTTCCTTTGGCGAGGGCGCAGAAGCCTTTTCACTTGTCTTTGTCCTGAAACCTCAATCCAGTGGTTTTTTAACCGACGAAAAAAAAAGGAGGTTCTATAGTCAACGCGTATTTCTTTTATGTATCTTTTTTTAATGGTTGGTTCACCCACTGAATTTTCACTTCCCAACCGATTCTACCACGCATCACTCTGTACTGGGTTATCCGATGCAGATGATTTCCTTCAATGTATAGATTGGTCCCAGTTGAATTTGAAAGAAATAATACCCCCAAGGGTAGGAAAATAGGGGATGATTCATTGATTTTACACCTGCGAACCGATGCTGTTGAAACATGGCACACATATGTAGTTCTGATGATACTACAACATGATGGAGCAGTCGAGGGATCTCCTCAATGGTTTACAGCAGCTTCCTCGTGTTTGAAGTAATATGTTCATATACAGTGCGTTCATAAAGTGTGGAACCGCTTCATTATCGCACGAGTTGATTATTTTTGGAGGTAAAGCTCGGACAGGTCAATTTTTAAATTCAGTTTTTCGAAAAAAATATTTTTACCCCCCACTACCTTACAAGATATGACATCATCGATTATTATTTTCAATCGAAAGGTTATATTTCATATCAAAAATTGAAAGCTCACACTTTTCTAAGTTCAACCATACCACATACGTCATATGTAGCACTATAAGTTACAGTATACCGAGTATAAAGGAAACAGATGGTCATATTTCTTAACATTCATTTCATTATTTATTTTGCAATGAAAATATTAAAAGTAGTCAGTACCTAGTAAACATAAACAGATAACATATTCACAATAAATGCTCGATTGAACTTCTTGTGTCAGTTGACAATATCTGGGTTACGTTTGACACATCGACAATTTACAATTCGTTGAATTTCAGTTAAAATTATCTCTTTGAGGTCTTTCAGATTGGAGGTCGGTTCATGTATACTTCACGTTCCAAGAAACCCCAGACAAAAAATCCATAGGAGTTGAATCTGGAGTCCTAGCAGGCTATTCAATGTGACCACATCGTCCAAACCAGCGATTGGGAAAGGTTTCGAAAATATCTCACCACTAGAGCATAATGTAGACCAAAGTGGAATCTATTTGACCAGGATGATCATTGTATGGAAATGTTCCAGTTGAATATGGAACTACATCAGTTTGCTAAATTTCTAAATACTTTCCACTCGTCACAGTACCGTCAAAAAAATGTGGTCCACAATGTATTTCTGGGATCTCAGCCCACACAGTTATTTTTGGAGAGTATTGTGTATAAGCTTCCATCGTCCGATTGAGATTTTCTGTTGCTAGTAACGACAAATTTGCGTATTCACAGTACCGTTCATACAAAAAATTGTTTCGTCAGAAAAATAAGACATTAAATTCCAAACCATTATTTGATTACACACTTCTGGCATATTTTTACAAAACTTCATGCGTCTATCGAAGTCGTCTTCATTAAGTTCATGTATTAGTTTAACTTTATATGGATGTAATTTGGCGACAGATCTCATTGTTGCCGGTTAAGTTGTAATTGAACGATGAGGTTTTTTTACAATTTACTTGGAATTGAAAATGTCATAGGTAACGGTAGGTCTGCTACTCTTAGGATTATTCTCAACATTGCCAATTTCATTAAATTATGCAATATTTTGCTTAATGTCGATTTGCATATTGGTTCTCGATCAAGATATTTTTTCCATTAAAGATATCGCATACTTGCGCCATACTTTTCTTACGATCGCTGTAACCTAAGATCATCAAAACTTCAATTCGCTGTTTTTCTGACAGTACCTATATCGTTATTTCAAATTATTTCTTCAAGGGTGATATATTTCAGAAAGATATTGAATACCTTATGAATCAATATGCTACACAACAAATCAAATGAATAATGACATTTGCAATGGTAACTTATTGTCTCGTTGCTAAGTGCTTCCAGATGTTTTAATAGCCTACTTGAGGTTTGGAAATATACTCGAACTAACTAACTTCTGAGTAATTAGTTTCAATTCAATTACTTAAAATGTTTCATAGGACGTATGTGGTATGGCGGAACTCAGAAAAATGTGGGATTTGAATTTTTGATATGAATATATACATAAAAAATATAGATGATGTCATATATTGTAAGGTAGTGGGGGTAAAAATCATTATTTTTTTTTAAGTAGAAAATTCGAATTGAATATCGGTTTGTCTGAGCTTTACCTCCGAAAACAATTAACTTGTAAGATAGAGCGTTTCCACACTTTATGAACGCACTGTATAATTACGTGTCCTGACTAACTGACTCACTGATTGACTCTCATATGATCAATGCCCGAATCAAACCACTGGACCCAAGAGCTAAAATTTTGACAGCATATTTTTTGATATTCCATCCCTTAAGGGGTGAAAAAGTGGGTGAGAAGGGGGATGACAGTACAGTTGGTTTTGAAAATAGAGTGATAAACATTAGTATTTGGGATCAACCATGAAGGGGTAAAATGGAGGTTGAGAGCCTGTGAAGTTAGTTTTAAAGTTGGGATCATGAAAATTGGTATTTGGTGGCTTCGTTACAAGTTGAAAGTTTGTATGGGGGTTCCGTTAGTTTTCAAGTTAGGGTAGTAAAAATTGGTATTTAGGGTCTTTGTGGGGATAATGAAATACATATTTCGGTGTTTCTATAAATGCAACCCCTGAGAGGTGAAAGAGGGAGGGGCTGAAAGTTTGTGTGAGGGATCCGTTAGTTTTGAAAAAAGGGACATAAAAATTGGAGTTTCGAGGTCTTTGTTACACATGAAGATATTTGTTTGAGTATTTTTAGAAATTCCGTCACTAAAGGGGGTGAATGAATTTGTAAAGTCGTCACAAAAAGTCGCTGGTACCAGCTAGTTATAGTATATGACAGTTAATAGTCGAAGTAAGGTGAGCAAGTAAGTATTTTGAAAGTAATCCAAATTAAGTAGGTAATAATTAGTAGATTTCAGCCGCGAAAAATGAAACCGACGAATAAAGAAACTGTAAAAGCAACAAATGAAACGAATCTTTTTGGTCCTAATGACTAAGCTCCTGCACTGATATGAGTAACCCATTTCGAGTCGGTGCCAAACAAACAATCAACGAGGATCATTGAATTACTTTGAAGAAAAGATCAAAACAAAATAACATAAAAATTCTAGACTCACATTCATGTGACTTTAGAGCTTTCAATGCTATGATAGAATCTTTGCATCTCTGAAGCCTCTTGCAAGGCATTCTTGGGCGCAATTTTATATAGCACGGATTTTGAGAGCCTGAAACTGGGACCCGGTACTCCTACTTTCGTCCATCTTTGAACCATCAGTGTACCATACTGATACATTCCTTTCTAGTGGAGGCCCGTTCGTTGTGAATATATTATGGTGCTTGTTCATAGTTCACTTCAAAGTCGTGCCTAGCTGGGATAATATCTGATGGCTTGTACCTGGATTCTAGGAAATATTTTTCAGAATCTTTGGATTTCACGCCTCACCTCTAGCGCTGCAGTGGGGCAGGTGAATATTGCCCCTGTCCCCAACAACACAGGGATGTCCTAGGTATGTCCTTTTCATGTACCGTGGTACAAGGACATAATTGGGACATCCAAAGGGTCCGGCAGAGGTTGTCCAGAGGACATTCCATCTGGTATATCCATAGGTTGTCCCATTCATGTCTCTGGTATTTCAGATATACATTATCATATGAAAGAATCATCAAAACTCATCAAAAAGTTCATGAAAATCGGAGTTGATATTTTGTTTTGAAAATTTTTGTTTTTCTTCTGGAAAATAATAATTAAGGAAATGGAAATATATCTCAGAAATTTCTAGGAAGTGACCATTTCGCAAGCAGAAAATTATTTATGCATAATATACCCTTAATCTAAATTCTCAAATTATACAAAATCCCAAACACAATTGCATTTGGTTTTGTGGTTTTGTCCTGTTTGGCTTTGACAAATTGTTTGAATTATTTGGTGATCTGTCAAACAAGTTAACCTCACTTTTCATAATGTTCAAGTTTCTAACTTTTCTTTGTTCAATGTAAAAAGATTAGCGGCATTCTTATTGTGTTTGACGATTTTTGTGGGCATTTGAAGCATTTTATCAGTTATAGTGTTGTGTATATCATAGTTGAGTAATTGAAATAATAAGTTGAGTTTATTAAGGTTGGTAAAACAATAATTATCAAAATATTGGATGTAATCTTCTGGATCAAGACTTGATTGTTCCAATAATATAGTTATTCGATTCTGAATATTATGATAGTACATATCAATATTATGGATCGTAGGAGGCAGGTATTCTCAAGGCTTGAGAGAAAAAATACACTGAGTAAATATTATAAAATGACAAGAAAACTTGGAAGACAAAATGAAGAATCTTGAGAGGCTCGTAGTGAGCCTTCTACCAGTCCATTAATGGCTGTTAATGATGATATTCATATAACATTACCTTCTACAAGTTCAGATAAAATATTCCTGGAGTTGTCAATGTGAATCAAGTTCTGAAAATTTGTCTGATGGTTCTTCGAGAATTGAGCTCTACATCAAGAAAAGACCTAGTTCAAAATTATCATGTTGGGAACTTCCATGAAAACGTTGAAAATTCAAATGATAACATAAATTCAAAGTTAACTGAATGGGCCTTGAAACACAACCTAACACATGCAGCAATAAAACTTGGTGGTATTTTTATCTATCATTGTAAATCCCAAAAGAGCTTTAACATGATATCTGTATTAGTAATTGTTTTCATTGTCAATTCAATCTGCAATAATATCTTTGTAACAGGCCGTTTTGAAGCCATTGGCGATGAAAAACAGATTGGAGAGACTTCGCAGAAGTTTTTCAGGATGACAAAGGAGAGAAGCCACAGAGACAAAGATAATGTGCCTGCAGTAAATGCAACAAACTAATATGTGTACAATTTTCAACTGATTCACCTAGTCTTTTCTTGTTTATTTGTCATTTGAATTTATATATAGGATGAGTTTTCGTTTGTCGTTTTTTATAATATATTTACACAATATGACATAATTAATTTCTGAATTAAACCCGTTTTGTGTCGAGAATCTTATTTGGATAGAATTTTTTCCATATTTTCTATGAAACTTTTCAAATTAAATGAAGGAAGAAAAAAAAACATTCGAGGACGTCCAGGGGATGTACCATATAACCCAGGGATGTCCCTGGGACATCGCTAGGGTTCCCTTTGATGTCTATTGTCGGGACTTTGTACATCCCTGGGACGTACCAAAAGGACATCCCTTGGATGTCCTTTTCGGTGGAAAGTATATGTCCCTTGGACGTTCCTAGTATGAACAATGTCCCGACAAAGGATACCCCAGGGACGTCCTAGTAGCAAATGAAGGACGTCTCTGGGATGTACAGAAGATGTACTTGTGTTGTTAGGGGTGATTCCCAGCTAACCGCTGCACTTTTTGCAGCTTGATTTGTGCCTAGTATTGTTGGATTTTTGGCCACCATACAATGATGCGTAGGTGACCATGGGTTGACTGATTCTTTGGTATGACAATATATCATTTTGGCTTCAAACCCCATGTCTTGCCAAATACTCTGCGGCACGTCCAGGTTGCTGATGTAGCCTTGGAAATAATAAGATCAATGTGTTAGTCTTTGGTCGATTATAACGCCCAGGTATTTCCTTGGAAGAAGTTAGCTGAGTTCCATTCAGGGTTGAGGCTCTCAGTTCGTTTTTTCGCCTCTCTGTGAATGGAACCAGCACTATTTTGCTAGGATTCACATTGAGTCCCTCCTTTGCGCACCAGTTTCTAATTATAATTAGTGCTGTCTGCACGCGATTGGATGATATCCCGTCATGTTTGCCCCTAATAGTGACAACCAGGACATCAGCGTTTCCTCGAGTCATGATTCCAGAGTCAGGAAGCTTCACTTTTAGATTATCCTCTGTCAGTGATCACAGCAAAGGAGATAGGGACTCACCTTGGGCGCAACCTTTTTCCGCTGCTATTCTGACCGTTTCTTCCCCAAGTGAAGCCACAATGATTCTATTTTTCAGCATTGCATATATCCATCTGCTCAGTGGGGTGTTCATATTCCATTCCTCCAGAGATCTAATGATGATGTCATGTAAAGTGTTATCTATGAATGCACAGAGAGCCATTTCTTTGGCCAGGTTTGTCTTCTCAATGCTCTCAACTACGCATTGTGGAGCATTATTTGCCTGCTTGATAGGCGAACCTGTTTTTCGAAAAGCGGTCTGTCCAAGAGGATTCCACTTCTTATATAACAGTCTTCCTTCATTGTTCCCAAGAGAAAGGAGGTGAGACTGATGGAGCGACTTTGGTTCGTCTGCAGGACGTCTCTCAGTCTTTGGTGGAAACACAACTGCAGCCTCTCTCCAGGCTCTCGATATGTGACCGAAAATGAAACTGGTCTTGAACAGCTCTTTCAAAGCCATTTTATAGTAAGGCGGGGAATATTCCGTCCTTTCCGGCCGATTTGAAAGGTTTGAGTCCTACTCGATCTATTGAGGTTTGTGACAACCCCTCCCAGCTGAGCTCTTTACAATTCGTCTTCAACAATCTTGGGCCCAGTAAAGTGTGTCTGGATGAGAACACTTTTGTTTTCCTTCTGGTTTTCTGCATATCCACTGTTCGGCTCTTTGATCAGACCGATACCGTTGGTATGTTCTTCAGATATAACTTTCTAAGGTTGGGCTGGAGCTAATTCCGGTATCCTCTGCACATTTGCCTCCCTAATCTTCTTCTGGATTTTATGAGTTCTTGTTGTACTCAGAGAGTCTTGTAGTCTTTCCAGTGTCCCAGACTTTCAGCTATGTTAAAATGTTTCCTAACTTTTTTATTCCAAGTTTGGCTAACTCTTTATTCCACCAATGCTGGTCTCTGTTGACTGCCTTTTGTTTTTCTGAGCAGCTGATTTCATTTGCATTTATTGAAGCATTTTGAAGCTGCTTGTAGGCTGTATCAAGTTCCTCAGATGAATCGATGGATCTATGCTGGTCCCCCAACTGCCTCTCGAGATGCTCTCTATAAGCATCCTAATCGGTCAGTTCGTGAACCATATATTCCTCGAATCGTGTTTCTGATTGATGTTGAATCTCATAAACATTAGCTTAGGTGACAAACATGACATTACATTGACAACTACTCATTGTTACTTGGAGAGGGTGTATATAAATGTAGACACACTTAATTCAAATGTATTCCTACACTGATGACTTCAAGTCGAATCTTATGTGTTGATGATCCGATATCAAGGACTCATCAGATACATGCCAGTTACAAACGTGGTTAGTTAGGAATGCATCTGCAAGGGTTAGGTTAGGAACCTCTTATCTAATCGCATTCATTGAGGTGGGTTTGTTACCTTCATTGACAATGTCGATATGGATAGCTGACAAATATTCTAAAATGTACTCACGTCGTGCATTTGTGTCTATGCTCCTTCAATAAAATGGGGCGCATTCGCGTCGCAGCACAAGATGAAGTGCCTGTTTCCTCGTTGACACCATCGGATGAGGCTTCCGAAGTCTTCTGGTAGTGGTTGTATTAGTGAGTCCCCTGGGAAGTATGCCGGGGCCATAACGATCTGCCTCTTGCCTGCTTCAGTTGGCACAATAGTTACTTACGTAATTTTATAGTGAGTCCTCGTATACGTCCTCCATTTATCCAGGGTTCTAAGCACACTTGTGGCTGCTTTCGAGTGTTGGAGGTTTATCTGAAGAGCCTTGGTTGTGTGCTCATTTTGTGAGCGAGGACCTTGGAGCTTCCTTCTTCTCCTTCTTCATGCCACTCCAGACCTTTTTCCTCGGTCTGAGGCACCTATTTGCCTCTACCGGGGTTCTGCACGTTCTTTGTAGGTTTTGCATTGTCGGCAGGCTTTCCAGCCTATTCCTTGGTGCTCACTTTTCAATACCTGAGGTGCTAGGTTTGGATGTGAGATCGCTTCTTTCACAGACTCCATCTGTTTCATCGTGAGGAGGACTCCTGAATTGTTTTTTTGGTAGCTCAGTGACGTGACTGAAGGTAGTTTTGGTAGGCATTGAAACAATGCTACCTCTTTCTGCTTCTTTCGCTCCTTTCTTTGGTTGACCGTCGTGAGTTGTTGTCTCCGACCGGACCATTTCAAGTCTTTTTTCGGAGGTTGACTCCTTATTCACCGGTTCAACCGATATGACCTTCGCCTCTTCCGCAGGTAGGCCTTGTTTCATGAGGTATTTGAACCTCTTTCTGGCAGCGCTGCTGAGCCTAATCCCAATATTTCCTATCGAGAGGGGTTTTGAGGATTCAGGTTTCCACAGAGAGTTCCAGCTCTCCGGCGTGCCAGGACCTCTCTGGATATGTCATCGAGTCGCCCTCTTGACCAACAGGAGGACAGGTATTCTCTTCCACGCTGTGGTTCCTGGTATCTTCGTTGAAATGGAATTTCGTTAGGAAATGGCAAGACTACAGGTGATGGGGTGCTACGTGAAAGCAAACACCCGATGGCTGAGTTTTCCCATCATTCCACAGCCTGAACTTGCGTGCATGCGGTGGGTAACACCATAAGCAGCAAGCCAAGCAGCTAGAAAATGGCCGAATGCTGCCAACTTTGTCCGTGTGACGATGGTAATAGTTCTTCCAATTTTTGTGACGGTGGTAATGGAAATAGAAGAACTATTCCTCAGGAAATAATTTGTATATTGACCATATATGTTTTCCTTGCAACGGTCTATCGATTCAGTTCCCAGTGGAAATATTTTTCAAAACTACAAACGGAGGATGTGTTGACGTCTGACCACGTCGCAGTTATGTTTACAGTGAAAGAAATAATTATTCAAACAAGAAATCAAGTAAGCGACTACAGCAGCGGGGTTGGTTGCTTTTGGCATCGTCTCACTGCTTAGCTTGCTGCTTGTAACTCAGTGCATGTACGTGGGTTTTGACCGTGGATTGATGGGTAAACATACCCATCAGGTGTTTGCTTCCATGTAGCACCACTGGAAAAGGAGATAGCAAAATCATACGTGGTTTTGTTTTGTCCTAACCGAACGTCACCCCAACTTAGAAGCAGAAATTACACGTGGAGGTCGGAACCTGTTCTACAGTGTACGGGAAGGGGAGCGGGAAGAGGCGACTGGATGTCTTGTCCGAAGTAGACCCGATGCGCCGGAGAACGGGAATCATCCGCGGAAACCTGCCGGGTACAGACCGCGTTTTCAGTTAGTAATTACTAGATATACGTGGGGGCTTGTCTCAACTGGCAGGCCGAGTAGACAAAAACTACAATAAAAACCTCTCCAAGTTCAAGGAGGAACAGCATAAGCCGAAGACTGCATGACTAGTTACGATTATGCATAATGCCGCCCAGGTGACTGTCTTTTCACAGCTTTTCGTGGGACCTATCATGGTTGGGGACATAGAGAAAAACAGAAAGAGAAAAACTCTCCGCAAACCATTGGCAAATACAGAACTGAGGATCGTTGAAGAAGCAGCAGTGCCTCACAACGTTATCTCGATGAAAATTTTACCAGAATGAGTCGAAAGCTCAAGGCTCCAACATTTAAAAGCAGTCACAAGTGTGCCTAGAAGGAGGTTCATTGCAAAAAATTCCAGAAAAGAGCTCTGCATCAATAGAGGACTGGCAATAAAATCATGTGAGTTACTTTTTCGCAACACCTATGAAAAACACGAGCAGCCATATTGTTCGCACCCAACATTAAATTTACTCCTGTTCCAGAGTTCATCATTTCACTTCACAATGATAGTAGGGAAGCATATCATATCAGCTGCTCCGAAAAATACAACACAGGCAATAGAGACGTGACTTGGTGGAATAGAGCTGACCAATCTCAGGAAAACATTTTTAGGAAACTCTTCAATAGAGTTGGGAGTCTGGGATTCTGGAAATACTACACAGCAGCTTTTCCAGTTCACAGAAAATCCAGAAGCAGAATTTGGAGATGGAGTCAGCCCCAGCTCAACGCTTCCAGAAAATCCTACCTGAAGAACATACCATCGGTATCTGTCTGATGAAAAAGCCAAACGGTAGATATGCAGAAAACCAGAAAGAAAGCATAAGTGTTCTCATCCAGACACACTTCCCTGGGTCCAGTGTTGTTAGAAAAACTGCAAATTACTCAGCTGGAAGGGGTTGTCACTAACCCTAACTGATCCAGAGGGAGCCTAGCGGGAAAAAATATTCAGCACTTCACCAATCTCCAAAGATCAAATGGGCCATCAAGCGCTTCAAATCTTTCAAAATAGCCGGAAATGATAGAATATTACAAAATGGCCTTGAGATAATGGAGCCCTTCAGGCTAGTTCCATTTTCGGTCACATACCAAAAGCCTGGAGGATCAGAATGACAGCGGAAAAAGGTTGGCTTTGCTGTGGTCACCACAGAAAATCTGATATTGGAGCTACATGAATCTGGAATCACGAATCAAGGTTACGCCGATGACCTGGACATCACCATTAGGAGCAAACATGACGGTATAATATCAAATCGCATACAGAGAGCCCTAAATACGATCAGGAGATGCGCAAAAGTAAATCCTACCAGTACAGTGCTGGTTCCATTCACAATGAGGCGGTGGTACGTACAGAAAGCCTCAACCATGAATGGAAGTCAGATAACTTTTCCAAAGGCAGTCAAAAACCTGAGCGAATGACAACCTGGTGATATCAAATGATCATCAAACCCACGGTCACCTATGCCTCATTAGTATGGTGATCAAAAACCCAATAGTACTCGGCCTAAATCAAGCTGCAGGAAGTGCAGTGGTTAGCCTGTCTGGGAATCACAGTTGCATTATTCACGTGCTTCACTCCAGCATCAGATGTAATGCTGACCTTCCACCACTGCACTTTTGTGTGATGGAAAAATGAACAACGAGTGCCTTCAGACTGCACCAGGCATCAAATTTGAATCCAGGTACTGGCCATCTGATATCTCATCGCTAGGCACGTCTTTGGAATGATTTATGAAGTGGTTATAAACAAATGATCATCAAATAGGAAATAATGCATCAGTATGGTATACCGATGGGTCCAAGATGGACCAAAGGGCCGTACTGGGAGTAATAGGTCCAAATTTTAGGCTCTGAAAACTCCTAGACAAAGCCTCAACCATTTTTCAAAAAGAACCCCATGCCATGGAAATTTTTGTCCAAAAAGGCTTCAAAATGGGCTCTAGGGGAGCAAAATCTATATCCCAGGCAGCCAAGCAGCACCAAAAGCTCTGAAGTGACATACTTGTGAATCTAGAGTGACTTCGGACTGCAAACTCTCCCCAAGTCAACTGACTACGAACAATCAGGTTACTCTGATGTGGGTGCCAGGTCTTAGGGGAATCAGAAACAATGAGAAGGCAGGCAGCCTTGCCAAGAAAGGGAAAAATACTCAATTTTCTGACCCAGAACCCTTTGGTGGTCTTTCCAAAGGCCACATCAGGAAATGGTTGCGACGCTGGGAAACTGACCAAATTAAAACCCATTGGAATGAGGTTCCAGGGGAAACACAAGCGAAAAGGAGTTGGACAAAAAAGACTTGAAACTGGGTACGGGACTGCTCACCAGACATTGTCCTCTGAGGTATCATCTCAAAAACATGAGTAGATCAGACAGTGAACTGTGCCGTTACTGCGAGAACTTTATAACAACTGCAGAACATCTGCTTTGTGACTGCCAAGCGCTGTTTTGGAAAAGATTGAAGTTTCTCGAAGGGGTTTCATTAACGTCCTCAGTCATCAGGAACTCAGTTCCCAGGAAACTAATACGCTTCGCAAGGAGTCACGGAATACCAGGTCTCAAATGGATGAAGGGTAATGTACAAAAAACATTATAGGTTGATGAACGGAAAAGCTGAAGAGCCATTCGACCCCTCAAAGATCTACACGCGACTATAGCGCAACTAATTGGGACAAGTTCTGGCCTACTCACTTTGAAGACCGAAATAAAAAAAATTTACATGGTCCCGACATTGAGACTGAAATATCAAAATTTAAAGGCAATGTTCAGTAGGCAAGAGACATAACAATTGAATGGATAGTGGTGGAGTTATAAATTCTCCCAGCCAAATTGAACAGCTTATCTCCCTGAAAAATCAAGTAAGGAAGGTGGCAATCTTCTCATTACCCCATTGACACGAATAACTTTCTCAGGCTAGGCAGATAAATACGTGAGTAAATCATGGGAAGCAAAAATGAAATATAAAGAAATCAACCGAGAATCAACACAAAAGTATCAAACTCAGAAAATAAGATCCCGATGCCAATCCGGAAGGATTATGCTAGGAGTGCGGCTACTGGCCAGCAAGAGGCTGTTTTCTAGAGTATTTTCACTCGGTCCACAAAGCCAAAACAGACACCACAGACAATCACTTCGAAATTCGAAATTTCATTACGTCTATGGCGAGCAAAAGATAGTTTGGCTGATAAAGTGCTCCTGAATATTCCACAAATATACTTTAAACTACATCGAAAAAAATTGTGAATAGTGACACAGTGGCTGAATATATAACTACCCTTCCATTCAGAATAATACCAATACGTCAAACATGGTCATAATACATGAAATGAGAGATGAAATAGAATTGGCAGTGAGTAAAGCGCTAAGCGAATCCATAAAAAGAGAGATAAACGTGAAAGAAATCATATCCAAAGTTACACAGGACATCACAGAAACTATAAACGATAGTCTTTCGAATTCAGAGAAAGCAGTGGCGGAGCTGAAAAATGAAACCGAAGCTGAAAATAATAAATTACAAGAAAAAGTTGATAAACTTGACCAAGAAATCGAAGAAATAGTTAAGAAAACAGATATTTATGAAGAGAAATTAGATTACATGGATCAAAACACCAGGCTATCTAATTTGAGAGTTTTCAACTTAAACGGAAGCCAAGAAGACCCCAGGAATGTAATTGAAAACCTGTTCCAATCTAGAATGGCCATCACCCTCAGAGATGCAGATATCAAGTTATGCTATCGAATTGGAAAAAAAAAGATGAAAAACCAAGAGGCATCTTCATAAAACTACGTACTCTTGATTTGAAACAAAATGTTTACTCGAAGAAAAGACTCCTGATAGGAACTGGTGTCGTAATAAGAGAGGACCTGATGAAAACTAGAGTCCAGTTTCTAAACGATTCCATTGAAAAAATTGGTATGGAGAACGTATGGACTGAAAATGGGAAAATCTACATAAATCACGAAAACAAAGTGACCAGCATCAGAAACAAAATAGAACTTGCCAAAGATTCCATGAAAAATAAATTTTAACAAAATCTTTTTCCCATTAATATATCGTAATATTTGTCCATCTAAAGAGTAATGGCTAAAATACAAACTTTTTTTCGAGTATTTTATTATTTAATTTTTTCAGGATGCACAAAAACCAGTCTCTGATATATTTCAGTACATGATGAATACTTAGAAATCCTAGATAACTGTTCTGAAGTTGACACCAAAATTTTGATTGATTTTCAAGACTACATTCAGGTAAATGCAGGAAAAAGCAAAAATGGCATAGGGGTGGCGCATTTTAATATTAGAGGTCTTCGTAAACATTTTGATGAATTATTGGCCAATATAAAAACGACGAAAACATTTCTAGACGTGATTGTTCTATCGAAAATGAGAAAAATTGAAAATCTAGATGAATTCACAATTCCGAGTTACGAAATTTATTATAATGAGTCATTTTACAATATATGCGATGGAACAATAATATACGTTTAGAATAATATTACAGTAAACTACCGAGTAATACAAATAAAGGATAATAAATTCCTTAGAATATAGAAACTTCAGAAATCTACCTAAATAATCTGGAGAAAAAAGGACTAGAAATATACATAGGACATATAAACATTGATATAGGAAAAAAAGATTGTTGTGATACAAACAGCTACTTTAATCAATTGAATGCAAACGGCTTCATATCTTATATAAATAAATCCACGAGGGTCACAAAAGATTCCACGTCCATAATTGATCATATATTTATAAGAACAACCCCTGAAATACACAAAATTATTGAAATTGAACCAATTATATTCCAAACAGACATGACTGATCATTATAGGTACCCCATTTATTTACATTTACAAGTTTTCATTCCAAAAGTAGTATCGGTAATGCCATTCAGAACTGTTTTTATCCCATTGTTCTACGTCAAACCGTTCAAAAGTTAATAGGGGGAGGGACTATAAAGTCGAACTGTATAGACAAAGGAAAAATAGGAGACAGTTAAAGATGGATAAAATTAAGCAAATTTATTAAGCACTGTAAGACAAGTATTGAACAGTTATCAATGACTCACAAGCTCTATTCATTGATAATAAATTATCTTAATTTAAGCAGTTCGTTAATACCCAAATGCTTTGAATAGGTGAGCGAGCCTAATTAGGAGATATTACATCTTATGTTATTATTTTTGAATCGTGTTTGAGACTCTTACACCTTCATATATAGGACACTCGAATAGAATATGATCGGTGGATTAATTTCTTCCCATGTTGCACATCGTGCATAGTTCTCCAGTGTTGATGAAGTAGTTCGGACCGCTGATTCTAAATTTCAGACGTTTTTTGCTACATGTTCTCAGCTGTGCTAAGATTCTTACTTATTGTATTGGAAGTGGGATCGTTCTATGTGTTTATTCATGGGGAGATTGCGAAAAATATAGGAATATGTAGATGAACCCAATCTATACAAGTCATCATTCAGGAGTTTATCTTTGAAAGCGGTTAATATTGATTTAGACATTTGTTTCGAGGTACTCTCCAAAAAATATTTCCACTTTGCTACTTGCCCTAACATTGACACTACTCTTTGACTTGCAGAAGCCAGTTGTATTTGGGGTCAACGTTCTCTAAAGCGATGAGCCTTCGGAAACATATTTTTGGTAGCCTGGAACTATCTAGAGTTTTCAAATGATTGTTCCTATTGTATGTAAACTATATTTACAAGCTTTTATTTACTTCAAATGGTGTGTATGTATGTTTACAAATTTACACAAATGAAAGGATACGAAGACGAAGAGCTCCTCATTGGAGGATATATGTGCAAAAAATGCAAATATAATTTTTAATTCAGATTCGATATTTAATCGAGAATGTTTTTTCTCGAAATGCATAAAGAAAAATGTGTGATATTACATTTATTCACTCTGGAAGTGTAATTCTTGAGGTGAATTATAATTGTGGTTGTAGAAAAAGTATATCGTACGACCGACAAACATGGATTTTTTTTTACTCGCCTAACGATAACGTATGTTTAGTGCAATTTCCTGTACAACATGAATTCTCAAAAGATAAAGTGAAAAGTGAGCCTTCCACACATTGATTATTCTCCTTTCTCATGGAAATTTTCACGCATGGGTCAAGGATAGCATGACCAGTTACAGAACTTCATTAATACCTCAAATTTATCAAACATCTTCATCAGATATAGTGTCCTCTCAACGCTATCGGCAGGCATTGCGAGTGTTCGTTTTTTAATTCTTGAATTTTATTGGCTACAACAAACACACACTCTGTGTGTCAGAGGTCCCCACATGAAATGACAGAATTGGGTGCGTGTCCTCGAATCGATTAATGCGACCCTAGCGGAGTGGCTAGTGAACTGAGCTCCCGTAGTAGTATATTCATGGGAGGACATGGTCGATTTTTGATGCAAAGGTACGTTCGGAGAGGAAATTGCCCGTAGAATACGAAAATGAAGTCAGAATTATGCGAGGACTTGGTGTGGGTCCTCGTATGCAAAAATGTCCTCGCTACCTTATTGCTGATACGGACGAATGTCCTCGCATGCCTACAAAAACCAACTCACACACACACACACACACGTATAAGTAAAAATTATATCTCTGGATATAATCAGAATTATATTTCTGGATATAATCAGGAGAAGAAAGAAAAATAGTAAATTTTACAATTTATAAATTGAAGCAAAAGGAAGAGAACATTACCCGTCCAATATGTCTGTGAAATACTCATCCAATGCTTTTTTGAAAAGAATGCTTTTTTGAAAATAATTTTCAAGCTCCCTAGTAGGCTGTGTTCTTAACGATTCAGGTAATTTGTTATATATGTTAATTACTGAGAAGGGAATGTTTTTCTGAATGTATGCGAGGCTTGGCCTAATATCAGAAGATTGTTTTTATTTCTAGTACTATGTCTATGATCTCTGTTATAGCATGTATAGAGGGCCATATTTTCAGTAACAAATATAGTTGCTTCATAGATAAATATACTTGTTAAGGTGATAATTTTCTTATCCATGAATACAGACCTACAGCTGACTCTTCGTGGAATATTGAGATGTTTCTTAGGCAGCGTTTCTGGAGTATGGATATCTTCTTAACATCAGTAGATGTTTCCCAGAAAATGATGCCATACCTAATATGACTTTGAACATATGCATAATATGCTATCAAGGCTGCATCTGAGGATATGTTCTGTGAAATGACTTTCAGAGCATAGCAGTATCTCGATAAGTTCTTTGACAGTTTACTTATGTGGCTTTTCCAATCTAACTTCGAATCGAACGTGATGCCAAGAAAATTAAGTTTTGATACTGGAATCAAGGATTTGTGCCATGGTTGAAGCTGTCCATATTCCTTTTATGGCCAAAGGGATGATTTGAGTTTTATTGGTATTCAGCTCCAGATTGTGCATGGTGAAATATTCCTCCAGTGTATTTGAAGTTTTAGTGATATTGTATCTTATTGATTCTTGATCATCAGAACTGAATATGATTGAACAGTCATCAGCATATTGAACCATATATTCACTAATCATTTCAGGAACGTTATTGGTATAAAGTATATACAACAGGGGACCCAGCACTGATACTTGAGGTACACCTCGGGTGATAAGTAATTTTCCAGATATAAAATGGCCATCTGAGTTGGATTCAGTCACATATTGGTATCTATTTCTGATATATGAAATGATTAGATTGAGTGCTAACCCTCTAATGCCATGAAGAGACAACTTCTTGGTCAAAAAGAGGTGGTCTACACTATCAAATGCCTTTGACAGATCAAGATTGACAGCAGTAGTTTTATGTTTCTTATTCAGTGATTCGATTACTTTACATAATGCCTGATAGGTAGCTCGGATAGTTGATTTATTTTTCCTGAAACCATTTTGTCTGTCAGATAGAAGATTGTTTGATTCCAAAAAGTTAGTCAATCTTGCACAGATTACTTTTTCAAATATCTTACTGATATTTGACAAAATTGCTATAGGCTTGTAGTTGTCAATGGCACTCTTGTCCCCTTCTTTAAATATAGCCCTCAAAAATGCTGTTTTTAATTTATCAGGAAAGATACCCGTTGATAATGACATGTTTATTAGATATGACAGAGGCTCGCATAACTCATGAGCTACATACTTCCGAAGTTTCACTGGGATTTCATCCTCACCAACTGATCTAGTATTTTTTAAATTCATGATTGTATTATAAACTTCTTGTGGATTTGTTGGCATGAAAAATATACTCTTTTCGAAAGAGTTTGGCATAAAATGAGCCTTTTCTATATAATTGCCACAACTCAGATCAGGACAACTGTTTATGAAAAAGTTATTTACTTTATTCAGGACCAGTGTTCCATTATTTGCATGTGGGTCAACATTTTCAATTGCAGAGTCTTTCACACCTTTTGAGTGGCCAGTATAGCCTTAACAAGACTCCATACTGCCTTAGATTTGTTGTTTGATTCTTGAATATAATTAATATTTGTAGCTTTTTTGCTTCATTCACCACAGATTTTAGAATCCTACAGTAATTTTTGTAAGTTTCCTTTGAGATTGTTCCATTTCTCCGCTGTTGATATAGTATTTTCTTATGTTTACTGGATTTTCTAATATCTGTGGTTATCCAATCTCTTTTCTTCCTACCACTAATTTTAAACTTTTTCAAGGGAACAACTACGTCCATCAGTTGTTTCAATGTTCCAAATAAGTAGTCATATGCTTATTCGGATCATTGTAGGAGTAGAGTGTTGCCCATTTCAAAATCTGTAATTCATTTCTCAACTGGGTAAGTTTTGAGTCTGAAAATATCCTCTTTTTGGTCCTCGTTTCATTGGTCACGGCTTCAGCCAGTTTAGTGTTATTTATTTTAAGAATTTGAGCCTCATGATCTGATAGAGCAGATGTAACTACTTCACCAGGAGAGCCATTTTCGAAGTTTATGAAGATATTATCGAGCAACGTAGAAGTTCGGAGTGTTATTCTAGTTGGTTCATTGATTTATTCCATTAGATTGTACATATATAACAGATTCATAAAGAACTGGGTGTTTTCTTTCTCTTTATTCAACAGATTGATATTGAAGTCTCCACAGAGCACTATTTCATACTTCCGGTATTTATTTTGGACATGGTCAAGTATTTCACGAAGTATTTGTAAAAACAACTCAATATCTCCAGTAGGAGGTCTATAAATGCATATTAATACTAACACAAGAGACTTACAAATTACTGATGAACATTCAATTACACATTCCATACTGAGGCAATACTTCGTCCTCAGTGATATCCAGATGACTCAAAGAGAGCTATTCCAATTCCTATCAGCAGAAAGGCAAACTCTTTGGAAGGAAAAATAGTTACGGTCCCATTTTTCCATCAGGCAAGGTAGCCAAAGTGATTGATGAAATCGATAGGCCTCTGGTACTTGAAAGCAAACTGAAACTCATCTTGAATGAGCAGATCGGCTCTCGTAGAGGGTACCCCATGACAAGCCAAGTAGGTGAAATTGTTCATGAAGTAAAAGAAGCTTTCCACGAGCTCCATGGACCTTTTAGTAACAGAAGGCCTCTGACAGGATTTGCATGGATATATTGATCTCAAATCTCTAGGAAGCCACACATGCCCCGATACATTGTAAAACTCTTACTTACTTGAATATTCAGTGTTCTCAGGTGGGAATGAATCGGAGCGTCAATCAAAAAAACGAGCACTGCCAAATACTCACACGACACTGCAATATAAGCACATTTTTTCTCGGACGTAGGGGCCAGAACAGTTTCAAATAGATAGGGTCCCATTGCCTTTGCTGTGGTCTTCGACCGTGGGTAATGTGATAGCAAATGACACTTGAATAACGACCTGGTCGTCACTATTAGGGGCAGACACAACAGAATAATATCCAGAATAAGATGCAGAAACAGTGCTGATCCCATTCAGAACGAAGCGAAAGTACGAACTGAGTGCCCCGACCCTGAATGGCAACTAACTTTTTCCAAGGAAGTCAAATACCTGGGCGTTATAATCAACCGCAAACTAACATGGAACAGTCTACAGCGGCAAGCTGAACGTGCCGCAGATATTTTGGCAAGATATGGGGTTTGAAGCCGAAAATGATATAATGGTATATTTCAAATGATTATTGAACCCATGCTCTCCTATGACTCATTGGTATGGTGTCCAAAAACCCAATAGAACTGATTTGGCACAAATTGAGCGGCAAAAAGAGCAGCGGTTAGCCTGTCTGGGAATCACAGGATCAAACTTTGAAGCTTGAAATCTGAAGATTCTGGAAAATATTCTTCTAGAATCCAAGTACAAGCCATCAGATAGTATGTCATCTAGGCACGATTCCGAAGTTGATTATGAAGTGGAACAACCACCGTATACTAACAACGAACGGGTTTCAACTAGAAAGGAATGCTTCAGTTTAGTATACTGATGGATCCAAGATTGACGAAAGGCTAGGAGTGGGAGTCACGGGTCCTAGGTTTGGGTTCTCAAAACTGCTCCTAGGCATAGCCTCAACAATTTCGCTAACAGAAATTCATATTATAGAAAATTGTGCCCAAGAGGCTTCCGGCGGGCAAAAATCTATATTTTTTCAGATAGCCAAGAAACACTAAAAGCTCTAAAGTCACACATACTTGTGAAATTCTAGGCTGACTTGGGACTGCAAATTCTCACCAAGACAACTGGGAATCCTTGAACATTGATTGGTAACGATCAAATTTACAATGTAATTGTAACAGCCCATGCTTTCATTATACACAATAATCAGCTCACTCTGATGTAGGTGCCAGGTTATAGATGAATCAAAGGTAATGAAAAAGCAAACAGCATTGCTAAGGAATGAGCAAACACTTAATTTGCATGCCCAGAACCCGTTTGTGGCATTTCAAAATCCCAGATTGAGGAGAGTTTTGGCGCTGGGAAGCTTACCAAATCAAAACCTATTGAATTAAGGTGTCCGGACAAAAAAAAGCGGAAAGACTTTCTGAGCTCAACGCCAAAGGAAGCTTAACAGCTAGCCGAGTTGGACAAGAAAGACTTGAAACTGGTAACGGAACTGCGCCGTTACTACGAAAACTCCGCTGAATGTGCAGAACACCTGTTTTGCGACTGCTGAGCGCTGTTTTGCAAAAGGCTCAAGTTTCTTGTAGGGGTTTCATCAACGCCCTCAGATATCAGGGACTTAGCTCCCAGGAAACTGATACACTTCGCAAGGAGTCTTGGAATCCCAAATCTTGAATAGATTAAGGGTAATGTACATAGGACCTCACAGTCTGAAGAGCCATATCAAACCCCCTACAATATTCAATATACAACCGACAAAAAATTATAGCCGCTTTTATATGAGGGTCCCTCCATTGTGAAAAAGTGATCAGCTTTTGTACTTATACTTCAATTCATCCTGCCGCTGACAAAGAGCGTAAATCATTTTATGTGTTCCATGAAAAATAGTTTCACTCCATAGACTAATAACTCATTGCAACCTTTGATGTATTTGTTCAATGATATAGAGGGGCATGATGTAACGGAACAGTAAATACTCTACAGTTGAGAAAATGTTATCGAATTCTATCTATGAATATCTAACGTGGATTTATACCTCTCGTTCTCTTGCCAAACGATGGCTTCAGGTGTCCGCCCAATTAAAATTATTTTTTTATGTATAGGTAAAAACGCAAATGAGTTAATTTTTCTGCTAACTGATAGAAATTTAGGTGAATTGTTGAAAATATATATTTAAATACATGAAGCAGTGCGGTTTAGCACTATAACACTCATGTTAAGGGAAATTGAGTTGACTTCCTTATTTTCTTGAACCCAACCAATTTAATTTTCAAAAAAAATCCCTCTGGTTCATCTTAGGATTTGCTGAATATGAAGGATGTCATTTAATATTGTGCTGTTCATGTCAATGCTATGTTTGATGAACGAGATAAATCCATTTTAAACATTGCAGAAGTGAGTCCGAATCGTAATGTATTTGTCATTCCACTGCTTTGTCAGTTAGCCACGCGAGTGAAAAACATTGCCATGAGCCGGCCAAGCAGAGGAAACCTATGGATATTTAGCTCACAGGAGCAAAGATAATTTCGGCAATTTCAGTAGATGATAAACTCTGAGAGACTGAGAGACATGAAATCTCACAACTTTGTAAATGTTTGAATCATGTGTAAATATAATTATGAAACAATGGGATAAATTTTGTTTCAAGATATGTTATTTCCAGATCTCCAAACTGATATTCATAAAGATATATCCGCAACTATTACATAATAACAACGAATTACAGAAAATAGAAGTGATATGCAAATAATGGATTGAATTTGAATATGAACAATTACATAAGAGATTCATTGAAATGTGGTTGCAAGAACTTCAACAATGTATGTATTTTGGGGTGGAATTGATGTACTGAAGAATGCAGATGGAGTCTTGAAATATTGGAATATTTCTCATTTTGCCAATCTTGTGTTTTCTCATGTTGAATGCTGCATCTGAGATAATATTTCATTGATAGATCTTAGTAATCACGTCCTCAATCTCAGACACACAAAATATTCATCAGATTATGGAAACTGCATTTTATTTGGACTGATAACAGAAATAATGGAACAAACGGGTTCAAAAATAGATACAACCAGTGATACGACATGAGATAATTTTTGTTTTCATGATAACGAGTATTATATCAGCTGAAGTTTGTTTGTTTTGGATACTCATATTTGATTTAGATAATGTTGTTTCTTTATTTTTTTTTAGCCTGAGTTATTGAATTTTGATATACGTGTCGTGGTTTTATAAACCAAATTAAGAGAAAATCATTTGGGGACGTATTTTTTATTACTTTGGAGTTGAATGATACCTTTTCTTCAATTTCGTATTGTATGTCAATAAAAATTTCTAATCATGACATATCATCTGAGATCTGGATTAGTTCATTGATCAGGGTTGGGAGGTTTTTGATTGAAAATTTGTCTGACATAAAATTCATAGACCATTTTTACTTGAAATATCTATATGAAATTCCATAATTGTGTAACCTGAAGCTGTAATATTCGTTGTGAACTGAAAAACGCCTGAGGAACCGGAAATCTAATACACATTTATATTGGGGGTTACATCAATTTCCACATTTTCCACTGCCTAGATTCAGACAACCTACGATGAAACAATACCAATTTCGTGATAAAAAAAAATTATAATCGAGATGTTTTGAATTCATCTGTAGTCAACTAATGTCCTTAAAAAACAACAAAAACGAAAGGTACGTGATACGCAAATAATCTTTTTACATTTTCATTGTATTTTTAGCAAACCTTTTGCTATAAACGTAAATCACAACGGACTTCGATGGGGAAGGAGTCGACGAAGTGTAACATAGAGGGAGCCATGATATTACATTTTGAAAAATTAATCGGATACGTTTACATTACTAAAAGTATATTGAAAAAGTTCAACTGACGAAAATGAAAGAAATTGTAAAAAAAGCTGTTTTTCTTTGTCTGTTTTAGGCAACCAAATCCTTAAGGATGTGTGATTGGGTGACGACTTGATATGTGTGGTCTTCAAAAGAACTTTTTACCAAATAAAGTCTCCCTTATGAAATTTTGTATGTCTCCTTCAAAATTCATTCTCATAAAAACAAATTAAACTGCTCATTTCCCAAATATCCCATTTACTGTCAACCCAAAAGAAAATATTTGGAAACGTTTACACTTATATTGGAAAGTGAATGAAAATTTAAATCAAAGCGAACATCATCTATATGGAAAATTACGAAAAAAATGAAAACAAAATCAACCAATTCACATAAAGGAAATTATATCCAGTTCAATTCCATATAAGCTAATTAAATTTCACATTCTTATGAAAATAAAAGATTGCTCTACTGTTAAAAAAAAAATCTGTCGACTCGCCGAAATGAAGTCCCCTCCGTTCATCTATAAAAAAGTTTCCTTATTATTGGAACCAAATCTCACCCTACTCATATACAGTGTCATCCTCAAAGTGTGCACCATATGGAAAACTTATTTATTAAAAAGTTATTCCTGGTAAAAGTTTATGCATATCCAAAACTGAACAAGCACCAACGAAATATAGTAAAACACACGTTACATACGAGGAGCCTTCAAAAATTTGATTTTGAGACAGGGGTAAAGTACCCTTATTTTGAAAAATCTCGGGAAATGTTATTCAGAAAAGTTGTTCAACATAAAAAAATACATCTAGATCTGAAGTCATAGCCATCTAAGTACAGTTTCATTTTGTTACCCATTTTTTTTTTAATGGGGACTGCGATAAAAAATATTGCCAAAACGATAAATAGACAACATCCTGTATACGACGGTTCATTCAGAAAGCCTGTAATATTACATACTACACAATATTGTGTTATCCACGGTCAATTTTTTTGAAGGGTAAAATGATTTTCAAAGTTTTTGGTGCGAACTTATTTTTATTTTTTGTTAACACCGAAACTTGCTCAAAATTATACAGTATTGTAACAAGAACTTAATTAATATTCAATAATATCAAATCACAAAACATCAAAATGAAATAAGTAATTATTTCGGCACAAGCTCATTGATTTTCTGGAGATTTTCTTGTCCAGAATAATTCTTATATTCGCAGAGGTATGTTTCCGAAAGAAGTTTTCTACATCTCAGTATGGTGTTCATCTTAACATGAACCGAACTTCTTCTCACACAATCGTTGACTCCATTCGTAATGTGCTCCGGTTGTATGGCCCTCACACAATTAGTAATCACAGTTTTTAAATGTTCTCTGCCCCTAAGAGAACGATGTTTGTAAACTTCGTTCAATAAATTAAATCTGGTGAGCGCGCTGGCAGTGGATACTCTGAGTAACATCCTATCAATTTTCCGTTAAATGTATCATTTAAAAATTTTCGTATTGCTACACTACAGTGAACACTAGCTCCATCTAACCGATACCAAATTTTGTATCTTTGTCTACGCGGCATTTGATTTGAAATTGGTGATAAATCTTGTTGTAAAAATTGCAAATATCGGTTGGTATTGAGGTTTCCATCAACAAAGAAAGGACCAATCACAGTATCGTTCGACAGTCCACAAGACATTTACCTTAAATGAATATTGGTACTTCACTCTATAGTGAAATTAGGGTTTTCTGTAGCCCACCATCTACAGTTATGTGAACTAACTGGTCCTTGGTTGTAAATGTTGCTTCATCAGTCCATAAAATATTCATAGGGAACCGTGCGTTTTCTTCGTATTCTCTCCAAAATCTTGGAATAAAATCCCTTTCTTTTGAAGTATTTATGAATTATGGTTTAAAAGCTTTGAATTTATTTTTTCTCGAAAAAAATTGTACAGTAGTAAAAGGTACCTACATCAAGAGATGTCGATATTTGTTTAATCGATAACTTTCGAACACACTTCCTCTTTCACTTTTCCTAGATACTTTTACAGCTATGTGAGGTTTTTTGAAATTGTTATAAATACTGCCTGTTTTATGTTCATATTTTCAACAAATCAAACTGCCTGTTTCTTCAAATTCATTTGAAATACGGGTCACCGTATTGTGATTTACATTGCGAATAGTATGCCTGGCATTAAAAATGTCTGTAACTTGCCTGCTTGAAGTATTTTCCCCACACAACAATATAATCTCAACTTTTTCTTCTTTTGTAAGCATCTTAATATTATTTAAATAGTACTCATTATCAAACGTTAACAAAATAAGCAATAGCAATAACTACGTAATAAATATTCAGCAAATATGTCAAGTAAAAGAATATGTCAAGTACTTAATGTCCAACAATCGTTTGTTTTCAAAGCGAACTTGAAACAATTATTTTGGACAAGAAAAACTCCATAAAATAAATTTAATTAGTTTGTGCCGAAATACTTATTTTATTTTGTTGTTTTGTGATTTGATATTATTGAATATTAAGTTCTTGTTACAATACTGTATAATTTTGATCAATTTTCGGTGTTAACAAAAAATAAAAATAACTTGGCACCAAAAACTTTGGAAATTATTTTACTCTTCAAAAAAATATACCGTGGTTAACACAATAGTTGTGTAGTTTGTAATATTTCAGGCTTTTTGAATAAACCGGCGTATACAGGATGTTGTCTATTTATAGTTCTAGCTATTTTTTTTTCGTAGTCCCCATTTAAAAAAAATACTTAAAACAATAAATGGCCATGACTTCAAAATAGATGGCCATGACTTCAAATCTAGATGTATTTTTCAATGCTGAACAACTTTTCTAATTAACTTTTTCCGAGTTCTTTCAAAATAAGGGTATTTCACTCTTGTCTCAAAATCAAATTTTTTAAGGCTCCTCGTTTATTACGTGTCTTTTACTATATTTTGTTGGTGCATGTTAAGTTTTAGGGTATGCACAAACTTTTACCATGAATAATTTTTTGCCGAAAAATCATTTATAATCCTCACAACAATCGCATCAGAAGGAAGAAAAATCACTTTAACATTCATACATATTTTCATAATGATTTTTTCCATACAAACCAACATTATATATTCACATTCCTTCGCCTTATCAAGTGATCTGTGGTCCTGGCAGATAGCCAATAGATTTTTAAATTATCAGTGGCGTTCAAAGTGCTTTCTCTCTTCTGAATAACTCTAAACACTTTTTTATAATTTGCAAACAAAGAAACAAAATATCAGAAATTATTGAACCATCCCAGTACTTGATGTTCTTTCAATTACACAATGTTATTAAAACTGTTGTTTTTTCAATTCTTCAAAATTGTTGAATCACCCTCATAACTGAACTTCATTTTTGTTCCAATTGAACAGTATTGTCGAAACACCCTGGTAACTCTAAATATTCTTATCTTTAAAACCGACAATATATTCACCAAAAAATATCCAACACTAATGAAAGAAATCATTTCTAAAAATTCCAACTAATAGAAGTATTCTGCGGCCCCTCCTACAGACCAAAACGCATAAGAAACACATCCAATGACCAAAAAATGCACACAAAATGCACGTCATAAAACTCACAGAAATCGCCCAATAAAAAACGCAACTATATCGCCTACCAACTCGTTTTGCGGTCTATTTTCAGACTACCCCCACAAAAATAAGACACATGAAACTTCATATTTGGTCCATTTCCAGACATCTATCTGAGAACTCATCTGCACATACCTAATATGCTAAAGCTGTGTTCCAAAAATATCTACCAACATACAGGGTGTCCGAAAATGTGTGACTTATCAAAGTTATATTTTTCAAATGAGCCACCCTATATATTTTCACTCGATTTAATTCCTGTGGAAGAGTGTTTCTGAAAAATATAGGGTTGCAGGGGTTTGTACCAGGAGGTTCGAAAGTTATGGTGGCATTTATGTCACAAAATGGGTTCATTCAACGCCAAATATCTCAAAATCAATAATTTGTAATAAGAAATTTCTTCCACCTAATATTTTCGAAAATGGTGTTTTTTCATTTTTCATGCATAATTTTACCGAAGAGCGCTCTTCCCATACAGGGGCAACTGAAACTCGGGATCACTTTTTCCTCAGTATTTTCAAATGAGACACCCTGTAATTAAGGCCTACCAGAATAGTCTACATGAAAGCTATTTTCCAAAACTAATTACCAACATACAGGGTGTGACTCGTCAATGTTATGTTTTTTTAAAGAAACATCCTATATATTTTGTTTTGATTGTTTTTTTAAGAGTGTTCCTCAAAAATATGTGGTTGTATGGGTTCATACCAGGTGCTTCGGAAGTAATGGTGGGATTTATGTCACAAAATGGGTTGATTCCACACCAAATATCTCGAAATCAATAATTTGGATTACAAAAATTGTTCCACAAATATCATCAAAAAATAGTTTTTTTTCATTTTTCCAAATGACGCTTTTCCCATACAGGGGCAACCAAAACTCGGGATAACTTTTTTTTCAGTTTTTTTTTAAATGGAACTCCTTTTAAATAAAGCCATACCAGGATAGTCCACACTATGAGCTTAAATAATATGTTGGGTTTGCCTCCTTGATTTCCATAGGAAATGTATTTTTAAGGGAAATATGAAAAAGTCATCATAATAACAATTCATTAAATACTGAATTGAAGGGGTAACAAAATAATCTCCCGTTACAAATTAAGTCTATCCACAATTGCTCTTCGAACTTCAATTGAAGTTGATCTTGTAATATAGCGAAAAACTCTGGTTTCATTCTTCATGTCTTCTGGTGTCGTTGGTTTCTCGTGGTAGACCTCTCCTTCAACATATCTCCAGAGAAAGAAATCTAGGGGTGTGCGGTCTGGGGACCTTGCTGGTCACTGAATGGGTCCGTTTCCACCTATCCATTTATTTCTGCGTCATCTGTTCACTAATCTTCTTACCCAATTTTGATTGTGAGGAGGCATGCCATCACGTTGGCAATATAAATGTCTGGTGTCAATTGGTACATCCCTCCACAAATTTGGTAAATAGTTTCGGAAAAAATCTCTGCAAATTTCTCAATTCAGTGGCTCATCAAAAAAATATGGTCCTATGACCAGATCTCCAATTATGTCTCGTCCCCCAAACATTTATCATCCATCTATTTTGGTTATCAACTTTTTTGACCAATGGGGATTCTATGTCGAGTAGTTGTGGCAATCGTGTCTATTTACCGTCCCATTACTTCCAAATGTGGACTCGTCACTAAAGAATATGTATTTCAGAAAATTTGGTTCCTCGCGAATGAAATTCAATATATTCTCGCAAGGGCGAATTCTGGTATAATAATCTCTTTCATAGGTACTTGATGTAATTCAATTCGGTATGGATGGAGTTTACTTTTCCGCAATATTCTGTTCACGGAAGTATGAGTTATATCTCTTGCGATTTCCCTCGTTGTAACATGAGGATACTCAACTGTTGAAATCTAATTCATTTTCATAATTTTTTGCAATTTCCTTTACTACTTGCCGTTTCTTGTGCCTCTTTTTTCAAATCTTCCTTTAACCACCCGAAAACTCTCTGGTCGTTTAGAGCTTGAATCAGCATACATTCTACTGGCTAATAAACAATTTCTGTCACAGTCACCCAAAATGTAGATCATGTTTATCATTTCTTCGTGGATAATTTCATTTTGAAGCAAAAAATTATTAGATTTCAACAATAAATACACCTCCCCGGTAAATAAATGTCAAGTTTGTTGACGATTCCAATAACATCCAAATACTCCAAAGATGATTTGATATCACTGATAAAATGATCTACATTCCGAGAAGATGTTACAGAAGCTCCTTTTAGCCAGTAGAATATATGCAGTTCCATATGGAATGTACGACCCAATAGTTTTCGAAGGGGATGTTGTGTTGTGTAAACAGAACGTGAAAGGAAGATTGATTTGTTGAAAATATAAACAGGATGTTCATAAAATCAGATGTGGAATCATCTGCGACTGAAAGATAAACTTTAGTCACTATCTTCCATCGTCAAGATAACCTCTTGTGGGGTATTCATGTTGAAAAGGGAAACATTCTCAATTGAATATTGATAGAAAGATTTTTCTGTTAATTGAAAAATCCAAGATTAAAATGAAGTTATTTTTTGTGAATGTCTAACAGAAAACAACTACTTCCCCGGCTAAAGCCACGCTGGACATTGAACTACATCTGATAGATATTCTGAAAAGGCCCTAACTCAAAGAAAAATCTGAATTGAAATTTGCATTTTCATTCAGATAGTTATTCGATTTTATATTCCAGTCTTAATTAAGAACTCATAAGATGAATGACAGCAAAAGAATGTTTTCAAAAATTACTCACCAGAAATCATTCGTAACATTGACGCAGGAGAGACATCGCATTCACTAGGTCTTCAATACATTTTTGTCGACGAAAATCTATTTAGACATTCACAAAAAATAACTTCATTTTAATCGTGGATTTTTCAATTAACAGAAAAATCTTTCTATCAATATTCAATTGAGAATGTTTCCCTTTTCAACGTGAAAGGAAGGGAATGAAAATTAGCGATGATGTCGTAAATTGTTGAGAATCTTCACGTAAGTACAAGGGATATTGCAAATTATACATTTTTGGAGGGGCAGCAAGGTCCCCAGTCCTCACGCCCCTACATTTCTATCGCTGGGGATATGTAAAAGGAGAGGTCTACCGCGAGAAACCATCGATACTAGAAGACATGAAGAATTAAATCAGATAAGTTTTTTGCTCTATCACAAGATCAACTCTATTTGAAGTTGGAAGAGCAATTGTAGAAGGACTAAATTTGTGCATAGCTCAAAATGGGAGATTGTTTGAACATCTGCTGTGAATTTACGTTTTTTTTTATTTTATCAGTTAATTTTGTTACCTCTTCCGTCCAACATCAAATAAAAATTTCATTATTGCTGTTATGATGACTTTTTCATGCTTTCCTTAAGAATTAGATACATTTCTGATGGAAATCAAGTGGGCAAATCCTACATTATCCGCAAGCTCATAGTGTGTACTATTCTGGTATGGCCCTATTTAAAGCATGTTCCATTGAAAAAAAAACTGATAAAAAAGTGATGCCGACGTTTGGTTGCTACTGTATGGGAAAAGCACCTTTCGGTAAAATTATGAATAGGAAATGAAAGTTCACATTTTTGAAGATATTTGGCTGAAAACAATGTCAATCCAAATTTGTGATTTTGAGATATTTGCTATTGAATGGACCCATTTTGTGATATAAATCCCACCAAACTTTCGATCGACTTGGTATTAATCCATACAACCATATATTTTTTTGAAATACTCTTCCAAAGGAGTTAAATCGAGTGAACATATACAGCGTTTTACATTCAATAAAACACAACTTTGATAAGTCACACATTTATCGGAAACCCTGTATGCTAGTTATAATTTTTGAAAGATTGCTTTCATTACTCTCTACAACTTTTATTTGAGACATAATTTTCTATCTGAAATAGAGAAGCAGTTATCGTCCACCTATGCATCGTTGACACACTGTATTAATGCTGCAAATTTTACATGCTCTCAATAATCTGAAATAATGATCAGGGCGGTCTAATCAATTCCTCACGATTTCCACCAACACCTCAATGCTATATAGTTTTCAAACGACGTGAATATAACGATCAAATGAAACTGTGATTATTATGAATGTCTAAATGCGACTTGAACCACAAATAACATTGTTATACCCCAAATTCTACGCGTCAACGAATATAATTACAAAAACTTCTCACAAATTTAACAATCAACCTGATATTTATGTCTTCGGATCATCTGAAGAGATAAAATGGATTGCCAATTGGTATATTGTCCTAACATTGAATGAATATATTACGACAGATACTTTCGCAAATCAAATCAGAAAACAGAATAAGAAATATCAAAATATATTGATATTATATATAATTCACCCAGGTAACATAGGTGAAAATACAAGAACTTCAAATATGCTAAAAAAATTAGATCGATTCTCCAATGTTGATCGCCGGGTAAAGAAGAGAAAAAAATTTGGCTATCATTGAGATGATGAGAAACTAATGGGAGTAGTATAGGGAATCTGATGGCCAATCCAATTTATATATTCGATGATGCACCCAGTGATGATTTTCAGATTCATAATTTGTTGTCACGGTATGAGAATAAATCCCTGCAACTCAGTAGCATCATGTTTAGAATCCCAACGGCATTCAACAGATATTCAAAGAAATTCTGACCTTGAGTAAAGCTGAAATTGAATGGGTTAAACTTTTCCGAGATGCTACTGTATTTCTAAAGACGTCTTCAAGATGTTTCTGTGCTGACTGCGATCAATTGAGTAGCATTGATGTTGCCGAATTTTTCACAACATTCTGAGAATGGATTTGATTCCATATAATCAAAATTTTGAAATCACCCGCTATGTTCCACACATTCAACACTACCAGAACTCTCCAAGAAAGGACAGCAAAAAATCAATACCTCAATTGCCTGAGCCGGCTCTGATGTTTTCTCATTAAGGTCAGTATCATTATCCAAATAATGCAGTCACTGAGCATGGTTCATTCAAGCATACTGTTATCTATGTTATAGAGAAGGTTGTAATTTTTCATCTGATTATATTGTTGATTCGTAATTGTTTCGCGACATGTTTCTACGATCCTTATCGAAACCCTTCGCGGTGAATGCGAGAGGGCTTTCATTGTCTTCTACTAAAAGAGTGGCAGAATCAGAACGCACCATTCTATCGAAAAGAGATGACTATTACAAAACATTGGGCGAGCAACGGGATGACACCAGACCGGCGGATTGGGATTCTGCGCGGCCTTATCAGGAAATTCCCGGACCCAAGCCATTGCCGGTGGTGGGGAACGTATGGAGATTTATGCCGTTTATCGGGGAGCTACACAACATTCCAATTCAAGAAATGTTAACCTTGTAAGTTTTGTTGATACTGACGTACCATTTCGGAGCACTCAAGCGAGTGGAAAACCCTTTCAGACAATATCAACGGTTTCAAAATAAACCTTGAAAAAGTCCACACGAGTATTCCAGATAACGCATGTTTCCCTACCCAGATAGCACAAGTACGTCCCATGGACGTCCTTCAAACATTCGTTTCGGATATTGAAGACGTCCTAAGGACGTCTTTTTTCTGTACGGCGGACGTCCTATGGACATCTCATGGATATACCATGTTACAGAACCAGATGTCCATAGGACGTTCGATTCAAGTCCATTTTAGGTCTGAACAGGACTATTTAGGGACCTTCGTCGAACGTAGATTCAAAAGCAGATTTTTCATGCATTTTTTGTTAATTCGCGATAAAATTATAGAATACATTTTTTTGGGGATTTCATTGCAGTAATCATTCGTTTCGAACATAGTCACACAAAACAAAAATGTTTAGCAAATATTGGTGTTATAAAAAAAAATTAATAGCTTATTGTCTTTCATAACTTTTGTGAAGAGATATTCATATTCAATAAAAACTCTGAAAAATCAGGACAGGAGAAATAAAATTGAAATATGGATCAAAATGTTCTATACTGATCTGCATATACAGGGTGGCCCATCGAAAACGTACTGCAAGGCATTACAGGGTGAGAAAGAATGTTACGGCAAAATCCGAAAATACAGATTATTGGTCAAGGGGGCACATTTTGACGCAAAAAGCATAGTTAAACCTTCAACCCCCTCCCAAAAAAAAAATTCAAATGAGAAGGGGGTCAAGTGATACCTCATAAGAAGGGGCTTGTCATTCCCTGTACAGTGCTGCTTATTTTTTGGAAATCGATACACCCGTTTAGAAAATATGGAGCGTTCAAACTCCAACAATAATGTTTGACGAAAAATGCAAAAATCGATGCTATTGTACTTTAAAACTCATTTATTAGTCAAGTAAATGCTCGAATTGCTGTCTGCCAACCTGCATACAGTGGTACAAGTTATTTCCAAACCGTTGTCGTACATTCTGGAGCATTTGCGGTGTCACTTCGCGACATACGTTAATAATTCTTCTTTGCAACTCTTCTAATGTGTCTGGTGGTGTTTTGTAAACAAGGCTTTTCAGGTGCCCCAACAAAAATAATCTGAACGACTTAAGTTGGGTGACCGAGGTGGCCATTCAATTGTGCCCCGTCGTTCTATCCATCGTCCTGGAAATGTGTCATTTAAATAATTGCGCACATTTTGGGAGTAATGCGGAGGAGCTCCGTCTTTTTGGAACATCAGTTCCTGTTCATTGTATGCGGGATCGTTCTCAATGATATTTGTTAGAGCTGGGTCGATGGCAAAATACCAGCCCACACATTTAACTTCTGGGGGTGTTGCGTGTGTGACTCGTGGCGAATCCTTGGATTGGTGTCAGCCCAGTAACGGCAATTGTGGCGATTCACTAAACCATTTAGGAAGAAGGAACTTTCGTCCGAAAAACACACATTACATAGGAAATTATCATTGTTTAACGCTCGCTCACTCCTAACTTCGCAAAATTGCAAGCGACGATCAAAGTCGTCTTCATTCAGTTCGTGCTCTAAGCGAATTTTATAAGGATGGAATTTGTATTTTTTTAATACCCGTTGGACACACCCGTCGCAATGGACAATTGTCTTGTACTTAGCATACTATCTACTGGAACTTGCCCCAATACTGCTATCTCCGTAGGTTCATTTAGTACTCGATTTTCAAGCTGCCTCTTTCTGTTTCGCGAAATTTTGTCACCAATTCGCGAACAATTTTTGCAGAGGTATGTTTGTCAGGATGCCGTTGGTTAAACAACTCCGCGACCCGATTTCCACATTCATCATTTTTGAAAAAAAGCTCAATAATTTCCACTCTTTCTGCAATTGAATACACCACAATGATAAATTTGAAAGTCAACAATTTTTAAACACGTTAACCACGACAGGTATCTAGTAACTACTTGACCTAATTTAAACGTGCAGAAAGAAACCCGATAATTTTTTACTCGCTGAAATGAGCCGAAAAAATCTGCGAATCGGCAAAAACAGCGAATTTATTTGAAAGAATTTATTTCAATAATACCTACGATAAGTTTTAAAGTACAATTGAATCGATTTTTGCATTTTTCGTCACATATTATTGTTGGAGTTTCAACGCTCCATATTTTCTAAAAGAGTGGATCGATTTTCAAAAACTTAGCAGCACTGTATAGGGAATGACAATCTACTTCTAATGAGGTATCCACTTGATCCCCCTTCCCATTCGAAATTTTTTTTGGAATGACACGCCCCTACTTAGGAAGTTGAAGGTTTTACTATGATTTTTGCGTCAAAATGTCTCCCCCTGACAAACAATCTTGACGTGTGTTTGGATTCGATGGGCCACCCTGTATATTAAAACATATTACATTCATGGTACTTATGTGTATTTCACATCCATCGCTCCCAAAGTCTTTCATTCTGAACAGCATGAAGCCGCTCAGTTGATCTTTTGAGCCACAATTCAATTGAAGATGAAGACTCTTTTGATTTGTAATTTGGCGACAATCCTGCCCTTCCAGCGGCATCTTGAACAACAGGACAGTTGGTTAATTGTATTAAGTGTTTTCAATCATTGTTCAGTGGAAGAAGAGTTCATTAAGGAAAAGTGAACAGAAGGAATTGAATATTTAACTTACCAATTATTATTTTTGACCTTGCCAACAAGTTGAATGGCATTTTGCCCTTTCTTCCAATCCCACTGTATTTCGTGGCCAAAGCATTGCATATCATAAGGGTTGCAATTGTAATTGTCTGTCCCTCCATATTTCGACATTTCATTGACCTGAAACCAAAATTTAAAAATAAAATGGATCGTCTTTTGTCGCGGACATAATGTTTTTGGAGGTTATGTTTCTTCATGTTTGCTTCTCTGCTAGCAGGTATACCTGCACTTGAACTCTACTCACTTGCCCACAGACCTACAGATCCCAAGCGTTTATCTTCCTGCTGATCTGAAATCAGTGGAATCGGAAATGTCGGATGTCAGATCTACTCGGTGCCACACTCGGAACTCGTATAAAGTACTGTGATTGGTCTTTGGACAACAGTGTTGTAATGGGCGTTTTCATTGGATCAAAAAGGCGCCTATTTCAAATGATCTCATCTTTCAAAAACAAGTGCAGTTTCAAATTGTTTTTTATTTTATATTTTTGTTATAATGGTTTATTATCCAAATATATTACAGATCATATTTTATAAATTTTTTCAACAGCAAAATATTTATTTTTGAAGATATATTATATACTTTATTTTATGTATATCATTCATTCAAACATCAAACTTATAAATACTCATACACACATATTCTCCAACTTCCGGAACAATAATTATAGTCGTACCTCTAATGGACGTACCAGAAAGGTACACTTTCGGACGTCCCGAGGAGGTCTTAAAGGTGTACTATTATTAGCTCGGGACAATCGGACCAAAAATGTACATAAAATGGATGTTTCAAAAATGTCCTTTGCTATCTGGGTATACTGGAATATTCTGATTTAGAAAAACATTACCATTGAAGGAGCAAGTGACCTGATCACAATTCGGAGGAAAGTTTACTCGATATAGTTAAATTTCATCACTGAGCTCCTTGTAGTATCTCGTTTCTCTGGTGGTTGAGTTGTTGAATATATTTGACTACAGCTCAATATATCGAATGTTCTCAAGATTTTGTCAGGAAGCAAGTTCAGCAAATTCAGAATACAAGTTATCAACCGATAAAACATATTTCCTTCTGAAATAATAAATGATCTGTAGTTTTACGATAATTTACTACAACCCATAAGCACGCACTACCGCGAACGTCATCCATTTGTCACCAAAAGTTTTTTTCCGATCGGCTATTTTTTCAATTCGTTGTGATATTGATATAACATTTTTATTCAATAACCCATTTGTAATATTCCTGACATAACTTAGGAGTTACCCGAATATCTACCGGAAGTGATGAAAGATTCTTCTGCTTTGCACTATCTTCAAGACTTAATAATTGGGATTGTTTTTATGGGTATCGAAGTGGAAAAATCACAAACATTAATATTGTTTATTATAACAACATGATGAAATAAAAAACGAATTACGAAACATTACGAATACAATAGGCTGGAGCATTACAAATATAATAGGATAACATATCTAGGCCTAAGTAGTATTATGTGCATGGCTTTCCTCGAAATCACCCATTTTCAATAAACAATATGACTCGAATTACTGCATTAACTGATCTTGATATCAGCACCCTCCAGAAACCACGTGTTTGCGTTATACATAGCCACTGTAAATTTTTAATAGAATAAACCCGCTTAATACGCTTTTCCTGGTATTTTATTCCCAACTTGACTTACAAATCGATCAAAACCTAATAAATTGTCAAAACTTCACTCATTGTCAAAAAAAGTACAAAAATTGAACGATAAAATTTTCCACCCCGTGAAGATCTTCAATTTCCACAAGTGGTCGGAAGAACACACAGCTCCTCAACAGATCTAGTGAAAAGACTTCTTTTTGTTTTTATTTTAGCAACTCTTAAAATTCCATCCTTGCCTGGATAGATATCTTTAAAAAGACCCATCAACCATTCATTTCTTGGTGCTTTTTTATCTACCATGATGACTATGTCTCCAATTATGATTGGACTGGATTTTGATTGTCATTTCTTATGTTGAATCAGAGTGGGTCGATACTCTATGATCCAACGCCTCTATTAAGTGTTGGCTAACCCTTTAGCTATTCGCCACTGTTTCCAACTCAAGCTAATTGTTCCATCCTCACCATAGCTCTTGACCTGAGGAGAAGAAAATGGCTCGGCGTGATAGCTTCAGGTTAATTTGGATCACCCGAAATGTGAGTGAGGGGCCTAGAATTAACGATATACTCAGCTTCTGTTATTAAAGTGGCCAGTAACTCTCCTTTGGGATTTATTCATTTCAAAGTTACCTTCAAAGCTGTTTTCATTGAACGCAACCCAATTTTGATTTGGACATTATTGGTTGATTTAGTCTCGGTTGGATAACTTGACGAGGTATGACTAGTCCACAATTATCTTGGCAAATGAGAATTTCCGGCTCAGCATTCTCAATAGAATCAATCGATCTCAATATGAAAAATTTCTGAACAAAGATCCACCATTGATTTTTTGACTTGGTAAACCCAAATTTAAAACAGTTCCCAGGTTTTTCATAGTAAAGAAGGTTAGTATATTGGTATCAGCAGAAATATCAACAGAAATTCTTCTTGACGTGTCTTCAAAATGGGTGAATCGTTGGTCCACTGAAGACGAAGTGAAACAACTGTTCCAGAAAAATTCATTTTCATTGCTAAACTTTCATTGAACATCGAGCATGTCGAACCTCCATCAGAAACGGAAATTTTTTGTTTCACGTAATATTACTAGTACTTTTCCCAACGAAGCTGTTTATCAGCATCGTTCAACTTCGCAGAGAATTCACTTGTATAGAGAGATTTATTATGTGAGGTTGGATGTGTACTATTCAGATCTCCTCTTGGAAAATGAGGAAGATTATTATGTTTTTCTTTGCAACCATTTATACCACATCTTGTTTTGACACACATCTGTTTGCCATATGGCCCACTTGAAGACATAGATAACATAATTTCAAATTCAGTACTGATTCTCTTCTTTCTGTCACAGTTTTTTTGAACTACCACATTTCTTTATATTTTGACTCGTGTTCTTGCAAAATACACATCCTTTGGAAATTTCTACCTTTTCAGCACTATTCTTCTTTGAAACCATCACAGTTTTTTTCCGGTATTCCTACTTCTCTGGAATTGCGGGTAGAAGCAATGGAATTCACTTCTCCTCCATACCAACTTGCAAAATCTCCAAGAGATGTTGGTATTCACTTTGTCTCTTTCTGATATTTATATTTTCTTCAGTTGTACTTCTGTGTAGAAGAAAGTTTTTCAACGAGATTCACCAGTGATTCTGGATTAAACAAATAATGTATAGAATTGACATTTTTCATCGTGGTCACCATGTTATTGACTGCATTTGAGAAGAAAATGCAATAGTCCAATCTGTCTTCTCTTACATTACTAATTTTCTTCGCCTTGTCTATGAGCGATAGAACGATCCACCGAAATTCATCTCAAGCAATCTGATAATCCTAGAAATATTACTTGGTGATATCAGACGGGCTTCAACAACTTCCTTAGCTTTTCCTCTGAGGGCTCTATCAAGACGAATAAGGTTTTTCCTATCGAAACTGCTCAGGAGATCTTTTGAATTCACTAATGAAATTGGGCCAATCTGTGAGTTCGCCTGGGAAATGTGGTAGGTCTTTGGCTTCCTGTTTCAAAAATAACTCATTGGTTTATGGGGTACTTGCAATACATCGTCTAGCAATATCAAAAACATCTCTTTCTCCACCAACGACAGGGTAATATTTTGGATGCTCAAAATTTAGGCGAAAACTACTTTTTTAGGAATATCTATATTATCAAAGTACTGTGCATCGAACTGGTACATTTCATGGTATCAGTACATTCCTCGGCATCATCAACCCAATTATCTATAAAAAGTGTATCTTGATTTAAATCCCTGGAGGATAATGATTCCATATCACCAAGAGAAATTCTTTTTTGCATGATTTTCTTCTGAATTTCAATTTCTTTCCGGAAAATTTTTTCTTCTTTTCTCAAATGCTTCCAATTTTACTTGTGTCTCATTTTCCATCCAACTCTTTCCGCTGTTGGATAAGTTCCAATTCTAGATTTAAGGCGGAAATACTGGACTTTTTCGAACGTACAGTTTAATCTTTCTTCGAGTTTCTGGAGTCACGTAGAGCTTCGAAGGAGGAGTGAAATATTCCGATTGATTAACTTTTCTTTCATATTGTGCAACTTCCGGCGATTCAAACCAATTATTTACAGAAATAATTTTGCCTACATCACTTCTGCAGTTCCTTTGCACTCAACTGGTGATAACTTCACCACTAGGAACTGCATTCATGCCAAATTCAGCAACTCCCATCTTTGCAAATCTCCCTGGTGGGACACCCTTGTTAAACCTATTACTTCTTCGAAGTTAAGTTTCACCATTCTTTTCAAAAGCTACCTTCGACAAATCATAGCGTATTCTTGCATTATTAAAAGGACCAATGTAAGTTTATAATAAAATAAACCCGATTAATAAGCTTTTCCTGGAACTTCATTCCCAACTTCACTTACAAATCAATCAAAACTTAATAAACTTCACTCATTGTCGCAAAACGTCCAAAAATCGAACAATAATACAGTGCGTATTTGAAAGCCACAACAATAAATTGTTTCTACCTAACGATGACCACAACGCCTACTGCACTATTGGTACCATGCCGGCTCAATAATACAATTACTTCTATTCAGACGGCGTGATATCAACGTTATGCCGCAAATTGAATCTTTCAAAAAACCAATTTAAATTCAAAACTCATATTATATATGAATATAATAAGTCAATTTTGAGTTGAAATAAAAATATTGCCGGCTGAGTGAGTTTTTTTTTGTACATCCGTCCTCAACGTGTTGAAGCATAGGAAACGTGATATCTACGAAAAAACATTTTTTGCGACTTTTGACCTTGAATATCTCAAGTCTCGGATACGAGATCTTATGAGCGGTTTGAGCCACCTTTCAAAATGATAAAACGAAGGTTTATACGAGTTTATAGCTTATAATCTTTCATTCCGAGGTGAAACCCCTTTCGTGACTGGATTATGAAAGGTATTCATGTTGAAAACGGAATAATTCTCAATTCAAAAATATGATTTTTTCGGTCATGGAAAAATCTACGATAGAAATGAAGGTATTTTTTGGTAATATCTAACAGACAACAGCTACTTCCCCGGCAAAAGCCACGCTGGACGTTGAACTATATTTGATAGATATTGTGAAAACACCCTAACTTCTTTACCAATATTCTTATTTCAAAAACGCTAACTTCACAGATGTTTGACTTTTGGGCAGCTCTTTTCGATTTGGAACTACTGTGCATTCTTTTAGTTATGCTATACTTCACAAACTACGTGATTTAACAAAAAAAATTTTGAATATAGAACTTATTCGTTTAAAAAAAAAAATGGGGTTACAAAAATTAAAATCGGACCACTGGGTACGGAGATATACTCAAAGGAAAAATCTAGCAATTTTGCGCCAGTTTTCAATATGACGGATAAACAACCATGATCTGGACCTGGTCACCCATGAGTATGTATAGCAGGAAGAACTCATTGTACCATGTCCGTTCTGACTGAATCGTTATATTATGTTTTTTTCACTTGTAGGTGGGCCAAGATAGATTTCCAGGTTGTTGATAATTTCTGGCTGTCATGCTTTTTATTCAGACTATGTGGTTATTTCTCATATTCCGATGGCTTCTCTAGTTGTTCTTGAATATGATTCCTTGTCACTCATTGATGAGCATGTATCTACAAGACCAATAGTGTGTTCCGTCATTAGTATGTGTTGAAATAATGGAGATATGGATCATTTGTTTCCCATGGTTCTTTTTTGCGAATGTTGATTTTTCTATTTGTTTGGCCAAATCAGACAAAAAAAAACAACGGGTTCAGGATCCAATTGAAATAATATTCTTACCATATAAGAAGGACTGGCTAAGTGGAGTTCTTCACTGAAATAGTATTCGAACAACGTTAATAATAAACCTAAAAGTTCCAAGGACTATATATCACTGGAGCGAAGGAGTCTACGAAATACCCGGTGGAGACTGCGAGAATACGTACATTGGCCAAACAAATAGACGAATCAACATTTGCAAAGAGGTACTACCATCTATAAGAAACAAGGAATACACATCTTCATTATTTCAACACGTACCGATGAGAGAACACACCATTGATTGTGAAGATGAACAATCATCAATGGGTGGCAAAACTTATCTTTTTACGATGATGAGTAAAAAACAACGACTCGATCAGAACAGAGATATTGCAACAATTGATCCATCTACGAGTTCTGCCGGCTACACAGGAAGCCAGGCGCACAGAAGTATGATCAGACGTGACAGACATCTCTCAGTTAAGTTCTAGAAGATGGCAAATGTGATGTCGAGAAATCGTGGAATCGGACTTTTTGAGAACCAGTATCACAATATGACAAGGGAAACGGGAAAAAGTAGTTCAATACATTACATTGAATCTACGAAAAGTAAGGGTGATGTACGTAGGCCGTGCATCAGAAGTTTTTCAACTTGCAGTTGGTTTATGAACTTGAAATGTGGTATGCTGTCATAATCGATCTACCTAAAATATTTTTTATCAAACAACTATACGGGTTGTCGATATTTAATTTCTTATTTCTGATGGATATCACTTTTTTTCAACACGGTTCGATTGACCTTCTAATTCTGAGTTTCGGCAACCTGAGTTATGTTAACTTATCTGTCACAGTTTTTCACATATGTTGATTTTTCTGAAAAAAAACACCGCTGTGGTAGTTTATGAAATTTTTTTTATTTTGCAATCCGTTCAAAATTAGGACACCAAATTGTGGAGCAGTTATCTGGAAGTCTAGGCTAACTCCTGATCTATTATCCCATTTTGTACCATATGGGCGTAGGCGATTTTGCGATTTGCATTCAAAACTTGTATTTTTTTTTAAATGGCACCCACTATTTTCGTTGACATCATTGAAAGAAAATTGAATTTCAGGGTAAGTAACTCTAGGATTCCCTATACCTAACCTCAACCCCTTTCAAGTTATTCAATAAACATCAAGGAATACCTCATCATGCCAAGATATTATTTGCGTTTTCAAATATGCCAAGTAACTTCGAGATTTTCAAGAACCCAATAATGTCGAATTCACCTATGGTATACTCCTCCCCTGCAAAAGTTCACCCTACGGAATAAGTCACCTGGTTGTAATTTTTGCAGTCCTTTGAATGAAAAAGCATGTAGCTTATGACGGTGTCAAATTGGTTTGTATTTAAATGCAAATCCCGAATCCGTTCATATTGAGGCTTGAGGATATGCATTCCCAAAATCTTAAAAGGGATCTCTAGATCGTGGGAACTTTCCCCATCACGATTGGTAATTCTGGATATTTCAAATTAAACTACATATAATTAGCTGAAGAAGTTTTTGACACGTGTCATGGATCGCAAAAAAGTCTAACACAACTTTTTTGAATAATTTTTCATTTTCGGATCAATTTTATTTCAGAATAGTCCAACTCTTTTTCATTCTGACAGAATACACATTCAATTACAACTGACTTTTGTTTTTATGGCATACTTGAAAAAGTAAAGAATCTCTTGGCAAGATAAAGTATTTCTTATTTTTTTATTGAATAACTGGATAGAGGTTGAAGTTAGGTAGGCTTGAGTAACTCATTATTAGGTTCAATACTCTTTAAAATGGTGTCAAAAGAAAGTTGGTGTCATTAAAAAAAAAATGTTTTTCACAATTCGTGAAATGGTACATAACTAGGTCAGAACTCGAGTGCGCGGAAGACCACTTAACAGCAGCATTCCAAAAAAATCTAAAACTCCTAAAAAGTATCGTAATTGTGGGGGGCGACCACACAGCCAATACAGAAGGACTAAAAACATTTTGGGTAGACCAGACATGATCGATTAAGACAGCATACTAAATTCCAAGTACTGCAAGTTAAATAACCTCTGATGCACGACCTACATAAATCACCTCGCCTCGAGAGAAAAACCTCCTCTTGTCTTAAGTACGAAACAAGAATATCTAGGCGGCATTACTACTTCACTACTTCTGGTAGCTATCATAATTAATCAGACATTTCACTCAGATTTCTGAGAGGGATGTATTTTAGTACGAGAGCTAGTAATGTCGCCAAAAAAAGATTCTCAGGTAGGTCAGTTCTTTTATATTTTCCTTCTGGATTGCGGAAGAGATCGAGTCATTTATATAAGGCGTTGATTGACTCGGATCTAGCGACACCAAGTCTACGAAGCTCACCGGCTCCTGAAATGAACTGCGCATGCATAAAAACATCAACCCAACCTAACCTCACTTAGTTAACATTGTTTTCCAAGTTGAATGCCCTCCAGTCTTCTATAAAAAGTAATGTTGTTTACATACAAAAAAAGGACAATTCAGGTAGGAGCCCATGAGCAAGATAAAATTTATATCGCTTGACACAATTCGTTGGTCGCGCGGGAGAGATAGGTAGTAGCAACTGTTACTTTTCAAGAGGGCGTCGTTTCTAAATACGATGAATATGATTTCGTCAGATTCGTTGGGGATCAATTACCATCATTAGTTGCCGTTATTATTTTTCAAGGTTCATTTGAAAAAAAAGAAATATATCAAATAAGTAGAATTTGTTAATTAATATTTTCCTTTGAAGCTAGTCAAATACTAGAAAAGGATAATACGTTAGAAGACAATGACAAGACAGTAATGATAATGATGGAAGCGATGATAACGGAGGGTTTGAAACTACATCATTTTTTGGGACACAATTATAGAATGGGAAAACTCAATTGAAGTTTGCGTATGCTAGTCAATGTATTAAAAATAAAACATTTCATTTTTTATATTTTGAATAATTTGTTGTATCACCTAACTCTAGTCGAATTCCAATCCTATTCTTCTATTCTAAACTAAAATTATGTTGTATGCTATTTTATGGTACTCAATACATTATTTTTTCTATCTTTTTTCAGGGGATTTCATAAGCGGTTATCTTTCTCACTATCAGCACATCATTACCATACTCCACCAGACTGAAATCGGTCTTACTCATAATCAAACGAAAATGTATCTGATAAAATAATTTTATATTTTCTGATACCCAAACTACATCATACTATAATTTGTGCTGAACTGAAATCCCAAAACAATACCTAATAGTGTCTGGCACGATGTTATCAACGACGAAACTGTCTGGCAATAATGAATTCATCATAAATCAATTAAAAGAAAATCAACCCAAAATAATTTTAAAAATTATTATATTTACCTATATATATATGGACGGGGTCAGGCGGTTTCGTCCCTGATTCGAATCGTCAAGTCCCAACTGGAATATAAAATTGAGGGTTCCTTACCCCAATTACAGAAATTACTTTTTCTGCTCCCACCAAGGTCCCGAAACAAAAAAATACCTCGGGCAATACTTACAAGATACATTTCTACCCTCATCTAGTTCATATAGAAGAATGTCTAGAAACATATTATCGACCAAAAAAAAGATTTTATTTCCAAAATCGGCAAAAATAGCAATTTTGGTAACATTTTCATCGGTTGCGATACAATATTTCATTCTTGATACCCTATGCTTCATCGTCGGCACTGCGATGGACGATAGCGGCGACAAAGAAGGTTTCACTGTGAGCCTCGTCTTCGGAGGATTCACTCGCAGTCCTGATTCTAATTGGGCGATGGCTCAGGTTTTCTTCCTTCTTGGTTTTGGGGAGGACCTGTGCGATGACATATGTCTCCGAGATAACAAATGGGATGGGCAGGCTCTCAGCAGAATCTGGCCAAAAAATAACTTTTTTGCGATCAACCGGGACACATATGATACGTGAGGATCGCCTCCAACGTTTTGTGGGTGGGTCGACAATCATTAGTGATGCATCGCCTAAGATAGGCAGTTTCTCAGCAGAATCTGGCCTAGAAAGAACTTTCTTGTGACTAAATGGGACTCATACGATACGTACGCGGTTCAGCTGCCACTGTAACGGGACTTACTGAGCACCACACTCCGGCCTCGAGAGTAGCCGTAACTTGTTCGACCGGATATACTTCACGATTTCCCTCGTCGGAGACATCCGCTGTGTCCTGCCCAACGTCTGGAGGAGGGTCTATCTGATCCGGATACTGCACCACAGCCGGCAGGACCGTCTTGGTGAACGGCCTAATATCAGCAGGAGCTCCGCAGGAGTTTCCTGCTTGGCAGCATTTCTGCGAATCCTCAACGCATACACCGTGGTTGCTAATTGTTACTCCCATTCTCGTTCTGGGCGATCGATCAATTTGGTTCGGAGGATCTTTTTCAACTCCTGAACTCGTCTCTCAACTGGATTGGACTGCTGATCGTAAATTGGAGAATACGTCGCATGGATACTATTATCCTCCAAGTAACCTAGATATAAGTCACTTTTGGAAATGGAGCTAATGTCTGAGATGATGACTTCAGGGCATCCCCACCTGGCCACGATCTCTTGATCTAAAAAGCCTACCATCTCGTCAGAATCAGCAGCAGGGACGGCTATTGTCTCAACCCATTTGCTGAACAAATCTACGCATCCTCGAGTCGACGTTGCGTATGGGCCCAAAGTGTCCAATGGAACGGTTTGCCAGGGCCGGTCCACTGCGGTCGGCCGCAATGGGGCAGCTGTCTGGTGCCGAATCGCTTTCGTGCTTTGGCACACAAGACAACCAGGAACAAAAGATTTGACATATTCGGCCTACTTTGGCCATCAGTAGTGCTGTCTAACAGCTCTCAGAGTTCCTACTTAACCTGGGTGTCTGGTCGTTGGGTGTTCATGGTATTATATCTTGACGTAGTTTCCTCGCTAAGAATAACAGTTTGATATCTCCCTTGCGGTAGAACAAGACTCCTTTGTCTACCACAAAGTCTCTCATTAAATCTCTGTCTGCAATACTCTGAGGTCCTACCTCTTGATAGGTACGCAACCTCGCGATTCTACCAAGTGTCTCGGGATCACCCAGTTGCCGACGAATAGCAACTTCGTAGGGTCCCAGCGGTTGAAAGGCGTCGGTATTCTAATAATGGCCCTACATCTTTACCAAATCGGTTGACAGTTGATGGCTCTATGGGTCTCCGCAATTGAAGGCCGTATAGTATGGCAACTATGAATGAACTGCTGTTTCCTATGGAATGTCGGCCTTGCGCTAGACCATTATCTCAAACACAGGTGCGTTAGTTTGTTCATGGGTTGGTGCTCCTGGAAAGTTCGGTTGAGTTTACAACTACTAATTTCGCAGCGTCATTTCTCAGAAAGAATGTAAAAATTGAAGGAAAGGTTGCTGTATTTTTGTATTTAGTTTATGCTTTGTGTAGCGTTGAAAAATTGTTCAAACTTCCTTTGTTCAGTAGTGGAACGTATTGGTGATATTATATAATTATTGCATTATTATTCCCATGAATTTCAACAGTGATCATGTAAGAAAAGTAAGTACATAATACATAACCATTCACTAGCATTAGACTTCTTCAGTTTGTAGAAGCAAGCACACATGTTCTATTTGATAAAACTCTTTTTTTACATAAGAATATTTTCAGTGTTAGGAATAAAAGCATTGGAAGCAGATGTGGGATGTCCAAAAATTCGCAAAGATTTGATGATGATGGTAGTGAATCATTAGACGAAACTAATACAATCAGCAGCAAAACAAGTTGTGAATCAATTAGCATAAGGTCTTGCAACAGTTGTCAAGAAAACAAAGGTGACTCTCTTTCTTTACAATTTCTGTGTTATTTCTTATATATTTTGTAAGTCAAATAATGTTTTAATTTTCAGCATTGAAAACCGAAACACTTAGACAGTTGTAAGTCGTTAAGAAAGATATAAATACCTAATAAGATTAACCAAAAGCAATCAGATCAAAGTGCCCGTTCCCAGGGAGTTTGTTCAGATAAAAATTTTTAATGGGCCGATACAACTGAAGATAGTTTGAATGAGGAACATCATTTACTGAAACGGTAAAAAAGATTTTAATTCAAAACATGAAAATAAAATGTTGATTTTTGTAATATTTTTCTTTAAGTGTAACAAATTTCAATGTATTGGGGGTGAATATATATCAGATATAACTAGAATAATTCCGAATAGGCTCATGACTAATTAGTTAGCAGTAATTACCAATTGGTAGACTGGAAGAAATAATAAGAATGGGAATGGTTCACGTCAGATTATCACAAAATAATGCACACGTAAGTCTAAAAAGAATTGGCTAAAATAATAGGTTAAAAACTAAACAACACGCTTTACTTTGAACATGGACTAAAAAATTAAAAATATCGTCATAAGTTTTCTTGAGCCATGAACGATGAGTATTCTGAAGTTAGTAATATAAGAATATAGGTGTTCCCATGCACCCATGCGTTTTTTACATTTGAGTAATAACATTTAAAATTATTTTTTACTTTTCAGCCATATTCAAAGTAAAGCGTGTTCTTTTGTATTTAAAAGTATAATTTTGTTTAATTTATTTCAGGAGATACATTTCCATTACCATACTTTTCTCCGGTAATATACTTGCTGTTATAGATATATAATCAATATAACTTTTATTTGTAGTGTCTGTAAGAAATAATCCACTGATTCAATCACCAACCGACCTTGGATGGAGATGAAAACATCATGAAATGTTGGCTCCGTTCAGCTAGTGATAGAGAAGAGGGACGTGCTAGAAGATTTTCAAAGAAATAATTTAAATTTTTCATAGCTTACCTATATGAATTTACCCTGTTTTTATTTATTTATTTTTAATTTATTCGATGTTTTGTAGTTTTAGATTTGACCATTCCCATTGAGTTTAATTTATTTTTGAGAATAAGTGCCTCATGCCTATTTATGTTTCATCAGAAATGGCGAAATATCTGTTTTTTTTACTGTTGCTATTTTTTATCCTGAAGAGTTATCTGTTTGTTTTTGTTTCATGTAATGTTTTATTTTTTATTAAAATGTTTATGAATATTGGAATTTTAATTCACTACTCTCTTTACTTTTCAGCTTTCAATGTTGGTTTCACGATTAATGATGAGAATGTTATCCAAAAAAATTATCCAACTACTTCTTTGTTCAGTGAAGCTACTTTTGGTTCGTGCAAAAATAATAATTATTTATTCAATCAATTTTCACAAAAACCCAGACAATTGCTGATCTTCAACTTCTATATATAAATTACTCAAGATTTACCATGATGTATGAATTTTAATATTTCTATACAAAAAAATATCCTGGGATTTCAAAACCCAACCAAATCAATTCACCGGCGACGGCCCTTGAAATGCCATTGATGCATTCCGTATAAGTGCCTGCTTTTGTCTTTTTCAAAGGCCTTCCAACGTATTGAACGGCAGACTGAAGGCCTAAAAGAAGTGGTCGGCTTACGGCCGCCGGGACACGGGCTAGCCGGCCCAATTTATTTGTACATTTAAGGACCGCTGATATCTTCCACCGGCATGTTATATTTCGCCTTTGAATTTCCGCAAGAATCGTGTTTGCTGGGGTGTCTCGACCACATTGACAGTGGTTTCACGGTCCGGCTTAACCTTCATTGATGGCACCCTCATACGATCCACATCGTCATCGAAGTCCTCACCGTGGCTACCGTCAGGGTTTCGTGACAAGAAATCAGCTAAGATTTTCTTTACCCGCAACGTGCTCCACAGTGAAGGAGTACTTTTGCAGGAGTAGTGCCCACCTTGTTAGTTTGGCCTTCGCGTCTTTGACCTTGTCCAGCCAAGTCAAAGCCTTACTGTCAGTTTGTAACAGAAATTTCCTATCCTCTAGGTAATGACAATTGCGTTCAATAGCCCACACGATCACTAGACATTCGGTCTCATTCACATGGTAGTTGAGCTGCGGACCTTTCAGCTTCGCACTCGCATGCGAAATGATCCTCCTATCACCGTTTGGAACGAATCAAATGCGCCATTCCAATTCTGAAGAATCTGTTTGCAGGTTCAAAGCGGCAGACTTGAATTTTCTTCAAGCCACAAACCTTTTGTATTCAACTCGTGAAAACACTCACCTGTCAAGTCTTTGATGGTCTCTGGTGTTGAAAGCTACCTTGACACGATTTTACTAGATTACATTTTTCTGATTCTAATTTTATTGCACCTCGATCGTTATAACGTATGAGTGCCTCACGTTTGTTTGGCGGATCCGCAACCCTCAATATTCCTTCTTAGCTTTGAATTCGACATTAAGTATCTTTTGATTGGAAATTACTCTGCAGAAATTGTTTAAACTTGTTTTTTGTCAAGAGTCAAGGGAATTGAAGTTTGTGAAACTTCACCGTCTTTTTCAATAAGGCTGCGAGAGCCTAACCGTCTCACATCCGGCTTTTTCACGTCTACCACCATTGACAACAAAAACATCATTGTCGAGGATAGGGGTTCCACTGGGAAATTGTGGTCCCTTTTTTTGTTACTGCACCTAGTCACGCGATAGCTGCAGTTTTTTCCCCTTTTTCCACTCTCAACCTTAACCAAAGAACCCTCTTCTGGCTGTAACATAGAGATGTTATTGACCCGAGGGAACGAATTACCCTCATATGAAGATACTTCGGCGTCTGTGCCAAACGAAAAAACCATGCTTGTGATTTATTTCGTAGTGGCATCGATGCGGGAACTCTTACCAGTCTTCTCATTATTTGACTTCAATTTTGCTTCAAGGGGTTCTCGTGTTTCTCGTTTTTTGGATTTTTAGAAATAATATTCTTATTTCTGGGGCGGTTATTATTGGGGCGACCGTTCGCCGGGTTTGATTCAAAACGGGCATCTGGCGATGCGGCTCCTTCGACTTGATGCTACGTTCGAAAAACGCGGATTAGAATTTTGAAAATTTCTCTGAGGAGGTGGCAGATTTTCCCGCCTCCTTTCTTGGGGACAATCAGACCTCCAATGGTCTCCACCATAAGTAAAACAATCTCGCTTTTAAGAATCATTTGAACTCTGAAATTTTTAAAATCTTTAAGAAAATTTTTTCTCATTTCCAGAAGCAACGACGGTGTTACGCCAAGACGGCCTGTTATCAGAAACCAGAATTTCACTGTTGAATTGCTCCCTGAAGCGATTGCGAAAAGATACCCAAGTTGTCGGACAGTTCGATGGGAACGTGACGAGAAATTTTTGATTTGCTTCGTGTTCACCAAAATTTCGTTGATCATAATTTGTCGGGCACCAGACAGCCGTTTGAGGTCTGTTAAAATTAGTCGCATCCTGGTAATGCTCTACATTGTCTACTAAATTATGGATTCGGGGATTCTCCTCAGAAAACCTCAGCCCCACGCCTTGGACGACATGATCTGAAATAGGTTTTACTATTACTGAATTTTGCTGAATGTGTTGCGCCTAATGAATAACGCTCCTTATTTTGTCCAAAAGGATTCCTTTCCACTTCGCGACTCCGAGGTACCTTACCCGTCTCTTGGGTCCTGAACTCCGAAATGTTGAATCGAGCATCCATGTTAGTTCTCAACAGGTCCCTATGGCCTAGGACTTCTCGAAAATTAACGGACCTCCCATATCTTTTCGAAGAGGATTTCGCTCTTCCCGATATGGCCTCTGTCCTTCAGAATTTGCCATCAGCTTTTGACCTGCCCATTAATTTTTAATAAATTTTGTTGACTAATATTATTGTTGGGATACAGCCCATTATCTCCCCAATTAGTCTTGGCACGTCTTTCTCCTACTTCCGCTTCCCTGATGGAATGGAAGTCGGAGAAAAACCTTCCACCGTACACGGCCCTCAGGATTCCTCAAAGTTGATAAATTAAAAAAATACGGATTTTGGAAAATATCAATGCGCCCTCAAGGAATTATCTCCTTTATTTGAGTCGCGTTCAAGTGATTGAGTTATTCTGGAATTTTCTCAATCCTGCAAAGTTGTTGGCAAGGTCGCAAACCGAGAATTACACAGGAGCTCACGCTCCTCCGAGTTAACAAAACTGGCGAACTCACCAGGCAAATTTCCAACCGTTTGAAAATGAAGGATATTATTTTCTGATTGCAAATGTATATTTTGTGACGCTTGGCCCAAGCTAACCAACGCCACAGGAGTTCTAGTTGAACTCTCAGAAGCCCTGAATGCCCCCGCGTTTTCTTCCGAACAAAGAGGATTAGATTTCTTCAAATCGCGTGCTTGTGAAAAAGGAGTTTGATTTGAAGTTGAAGGTGTGGTATCGTATGTATCCCTTTCTTTCCTCATAAAACGGGTCCGCAAATGGCAGCTGTCCATACTTAAACGATTGGAAAAAATTACACGTCTTGGAATGCCTTGGAAGGGTTTCACGGTTATCTAAAAATCGAACAAAGGCGCAGAAAAAACGTAGACCGACACTTTTACGAACTCTTCGCAAAAAAAAATTAGGAAAAGGTTGCCTGATCGATAGCCTGCCGCCGAGTGAAGAAGCGGCCGCGGGAGAGGTGGATGACAGGATTATGGCCCCAAGGTGCCCCCTTCCGAGGGTCGGGTCGCTTGGTTTGAACGCCCACCACAGAAGATCTTAAAAGGCAGGCTCTATAAACGTATTCTCAAGCACAGCTACCCCAGTCAGTTCCTGAGCCGCAAATTTATCTGTGCCTTGCTGTTGTTACCAGATTTGTAAAATTCCAAAGAAAATTAATTAACATCCTGAAAATGAAAGTATGATCAGTACACTGAATACGCCAAACCAATCCTCGAGAATACGATGCCTCAGACGACTCCTTGAAATTAAGTCTCCCAATCGTAGTCGAAAATCGCAGCAAAATAGAATCAGGACTATTCCTTAGTCGGGTTCTGTATCCACAGGTGGAGCGACGCGACGCTCACTCTCTACGATAGAAGGTACACGACGCGGAGCTCGAATCTCCTGGCGATTCGCCGAACTTGATAGACTCGGCGTCGTTTGAATTCGCCGAACAGCTCCTATCTGATCCTCTCGCCGTTCGAAGTAATCCTAGCTGTGAATCCTTTATTCGTTTAGTCAAGAACAATTTTTTTATCAGAATTCCCACTTGGGAAGACAACTCAGAAGTGGCAGATGCGGAGTTGAAATCGAAGCCAAGTGATCTGATGGAACTCTCGTCAAAGACTCCTCAAGACCGACTGATCGAAGAAAGTACCTCTCCGACCAAAATTTGTGGCGTTCAGCGCCGCTGTTTACTGAAATCTAACAGATGCCCTTTCCACTGGTAAGGCTATTGTCTTTATGCAACATGAATACTCAGAGGCGCCTGAGTGACGCGAGCTCATGGCGACAAACATTCGAAAAGAATTTGTACATGAATTTTGTGATGTGATGCAGATATAATTTTTTTTTCCACCGATTGACATTTTTATCATCGTATTTCTGTGAAAAAATGATCGATTCTACTCATTACTTGTAAAGGCGTATGGTACTCCTCGTAGAAGAGGGGAAACAAGATTACAAGTTTGGGTAGGATTGAACAATTCGGTGTTCCGTTCTGAACTAAGTACGAGTTGGACGGGGTAGGGTGGTTTCGTATCTGATTCAAATCGTCAAGTCCAAACTGGAAAATGAAATTGAGGGTTCCTAACCTTAATTACAGAAATTACTTCTTCATCTTTCACCAAGATACCAAAAAAATACCTTGGCAATACATACAAAGATACTTTTCTACCCTCATCTAGTACGTATAGAAGAATACCTAGAAATGTATTGTGGATAAAAAATTAGATTTATTTTTCCAACTCGAGTTAATATCAAGGAGGCCTTGTCTAATATAGTGGAAACCAAAACCACTCTTGGGGCCTTGAAAAATATTTCAACAGCAGTGGGAGTCGAACCCAGGGTGAGAAACAGCGAATATAAACTGACGCTTTTTCCACTGAGCCATTGCCTTATTTACCATTTACTTTTCTACCAAATTAGCAATTATTCATTCCTCCAATTCTCCCAAAAGTTTATCAAATCATTCTGTCTCGAAATCGGTTATCTACAGGGGTAGGGGGCGGTGAAATTTCCTCACCGGCATTAATTACCGGTGTCTTCCGTCTCATTTCCGCGGAATTCAAACCTTAATAAATTCTATTCTTCCTGTTCCTCCTGCGATACCACCTGCCGAATAGCAGGGATTTCACTATTTGGGCGGGCCGTTTGATGAACGGCCTCGCGTGCAGGTGGGACCCCTTCGATCGGGGGCTCGTCACTAGCTCGCGAGCGATTGGCTCTGATATAAGAGAATCATTGTCTGGAGTGCGGGGGCGGTTTGACTCAAACATTCTCATTTCATTCATTCCTGAATTTCTTGAAAATTGTTTGAAAAAATTGAGTGGACTGGCCCCTGAACTTAACGAATTGCGTTCCGAATTTTGGAAGGCTTCCACAACTCGTTGAGGTGAGCCATTATTTATTGGGGTATGAGTTACCCTGGCGGGTCTATCGCCAAAATTCAAAATATGACTTGAGGCTCTCAATGGCCTATTGGAACAAAAATTATCGGAAGCTTACCTCTGACTCAGATCACGCATTGTATTCTGTTCAACAGAAGAATTATCCGGTGTTTCATCATTGTCTTCAACAGGAAAGTTCCCAACGGGACTTTTGTTCACATTCACACAATCCATACTCCCTCTCATATGGTTTAACCTAGGAGATGTAAGTGAATTTAAATCCACCGCTCTATGCGAATCTAGAGGGTCGCTAGATTCCGCAGCGCAATTTTCGACGCGTCGCGATTCAACAAACAGCCATGAGCTCTTCGGACCTACACTTTCTGAGACATCATTATCTCTATTGATTTCAGGGCTCCCCAAGCTAGAGCCAAAAGAAAAATTATTTTCAACATAAAATGAACCACGGACTGGCGCAGTTAGGATGGGCTGAAAAGCCGGACGATTCTCATATGGAGAACAAACAAAAGCTTAGTTGTATGAAACTCGCGTGATACTTCCAACGGGATGAAGTATACATAAAGTTTGTTGAATTTGTGTTTCGGGGCGAGTCTTCGAGCGTAAATTGTAGGACATGGAGGGATGTCAAAAGTGAATTTACTCCCTAAAAATTAAACGCGTACCGTACCTATCCTTAATAAAATTTCCCTAAGACAGAACTATATAACGCGTACAACTGCAGACACGATGGTCACACAGAGGCACCTACAATCCCTAAACATATTCGACACACATGAACTGAAACCTTTAGTTTTGTTGACAGAATTTATTATTGATAACCCGTGTTTACACCTATCACCGCAGTGTAACTGAAACGTTTTTAGTCGCAGAAAGACCCGTGCACTGAGGTTCATACACGTGTATGTTCTCTAGGTTCGATTCTGGTTGACGTCTCGCTTCAGTGTGTCTGTCGCAAATCGCGGTTTGTGAGGGATATCATGTCAGTGAGCTGCCGACGATAAGGGAGTTTTCTCCCAGCCTCAGGAGAAATCAAATTAGGCTCAGACCACCCTACATACCAAAGCACAGGGGTGCAGGATCCTGTAAGGAAAGGGTTAATCAGTATACAAATCAACGTATAACGTAGAAATCAGCTGGACGCTGGATAAACTTTTATCAGGAGCTGAAACGGAAAGTTTGATTAATCAAAAGACTGGAGGCTGGAACTCTTGAAGTTGACGATCCAAAAATCCCTCAATCCGCTGCCGTTGGCTATCAACCCTCGTATCTAGTCCTTAGGACGATGTAGGATGCGAAGCGTCGATAAGAATTCTCGAAAATAAAAATTATCGCCAGGCATCGAGATCACAGTTAGGACTCCAAATAACTGTGAAAGAATGAGCTGCTTTTCCCCAGAAAGCACTCTTTTAATATCCACTGGACTGGCTATAGTCGCAGAAAATGGCACGCTGGCAGCGCGCCTTCGAAAAATAAAAAAAAATATAACTCACCCCCAGGTCGTAGAGCGTATTCGAGCTCGCCAGCGGAGAAGTGACCATTCTCGATTTGAGAAAAGTTTTCTAGGCCTCGAAAACTATTACTCCCCCACTCATAGCTGGCCAAAATCCGTTCGTTCATTTTATTTTTTTCATGGGTCTCATAGAAAATCTGTTTTCAACTCGACATCTTGTAAAAAACATATCGGATGCCGAACAAAGAGAACAATATCTTGTGCACTTATTTACGAGAACCCAACTGTTTATTTTCGCCTATTCGGCGAAATCTCTCGTCAAAATCTCAAGTGCCAATGACCATGGTTAAGGTTTATGGGCCACCTGTCGAGCGCACTTGATGTAAGCACTTGTAGTTTTAGACCCTCAATTAGACCTGGGTGATTGAGGGTCAGATTCGTAGGAAACGATGTTTCTTCGTACGGTTTTTATACCGTGTTCATTCCTCATATGCATATGCGCTCTGAGATTAAATGTACACAGGGTAGCTGTTTTGGCCCAAAAAATAGTTCTCCACACGACACCCCCCCGCTCAGAATCGGCAACTTTGTAAGAGTTCTTGCCTCCTGAGAAGTTGCAAAGAAAGCGGAGGTTGCAAAGAAAACAGCATCGTTATTGAACATACCCAAATATTTACAGATAAGATTTGCACAGCTAATGCTTATGACTACCTTCCTTTAGGGAATCAAGAAACTATAATTTCTCAGCGAACGTCCCACGGACATCCCCTCACTTCCAACAGAAAACTTTGCAGGAGATTGCGCTACCCAAGAGGTTCACCCTGAAGACGAGGTAGCTCAGAAATCCATAGAAACGACACCCCTTAGTTCCAATCTTCACTTACACTCGCTGTTATGCAAAAGGGACAATAATATATACACTCATATACACATATATATATATATATATATATATATATATATATATATATAAATATCTATATATATATATAATTTCGCAACGGCACATGGGAATTTTTCGGACCGGGCGGGATTAACTTAAGTTTCAAAACAAATATAAGCCGTACTTTATAGAAAGCTGTTCACACCTGTCCATCGAACAAGTTTATTCTTCAATCGATTTTTCGGATGAATCGACATCGACCCAGGGTTTCCTTCCCTTAGGCTTGAAAAAATGGAATGATTCAATCGATTTGTTTGAGATGAACGTATGATCTAATTATTTATGCAACTTCGCATAGACCTTCGGTTTGCGCACCCATGTTCCCTCCCTCTTAGTGTAAAACAATACACCAGAGCGGAGTATGGCAGTCATACAAGGTCCAAGGTCGCGAACATTCACATATCTAATCGGGGCATACATCTCGCCTCCACTGATCGACAAAACACCCCGTGGGTACGCGAAAGCGCGGAGCACCACGTCCTGGTATTTTGCATACGGGTTCGGTAAGTGTGAAAATCAATCCAGACACGTACGTCCGGCGTGTAAATATAATTCCGTCGAAACTTGTTTCCGCTGCAGTAAAACTGCGGTGTACTAATCTCGATGCATAATGACAGAATCCGTGTATACGGCTGCCACCGATTTATCTCTATGGGGTACCTATCAATACAAAGATCTGAAAAATTGCTGAAATTGAGTGATGGAAAAAGTTCCGACAACCATTTTCTACTTATTCGATCGAGCAGTCGAAAATTAAAATATTAATATTTTAATTTGGCGCATGATGTGAATTTTTGTTCCACTCTGTACAATATTCACAGCAGAATACGCCATTTATTTAGTTTGCATGAATTTCAGCAAACTGGCTCTACGCCCTAATTCATGGGCCGCTACGGTAGCCTAGCTATCGGCGTCGCGATGCACCATGACAGCACCACTTCTTCCGTCAGGGCGCTTTTGGCGGTGCGATCGAGAGGTGAGTTACCCTTACCAAACACCTTGTCGCCGCCATCTCCGGGGCTCTTCGTCGGGTGAAGAATCGACGATCTCTTGCGCGACGGAAGGGTTTACCGGAGTAACATCCGGATTAACGTCATGTCGTAAAATAGTACGTGCGTTTTCGGGGACAATTTCGATATTTGGCGGGTAACTCCGCTTCAGGCCTTACTGCTGTTTCCGACTGGAGGGACAGATCAGTTTGATTTTCTGGAAGTGTTGTATCAATTGCAGTTTCACGACTTAGTGGTCGAAAATTTCCAAAACTTAACATGAGCTGCTTTTGCCATTGCCATTGCCGAATTTCTGAGGATATTCAACCTCCCTCCTGGAACTATCCAAAAAAATTAACCTCGCAGGGTCTCAGCGTTCTTCACGGTCAGGAGGGCCATTGCTCGATTCTGGACCTATTCATCATAAAAAAAAATTCTGAGCTGCTTTTGCATTCGGTGGGACTCTTACCCCCAGGTAGCGTACTGGCCAGGCAGAGCGATTCTTTCCCCTCCTCTGCAAGGGTAATTCAACCGTCCCCAAAATTGGCACTATTTGGCGGGACTCTTACCCCCAGGAAGTACAGCGACCTGGCAGAGCGATTCTTTCCCCTCCTCTGCAAGGGCAAAAAAAAACTTTATCGCGAGGATTTGTTTTTGTAATTTCTCACTATTAATTCCTACATTGCCCTCGGGGAGAATTTTGGAGTGATGCGTGGCATTAACTCCAAAGTGCTTTCAGCGTTTGCTCAAGAGACCTTCTTTAGTTTCGCTTCAAGTCTGAGAAATTTTCCCGAAAAGGCAGGTTTATCGCTAACCTTTCCGACAGTGTGTGGATTCAGCAAAGTGCTGCAATTCAAATCACCCTGTTAAATTGTACGAAAAAGTTCATTTTTTCGGTACATCATTTGTTCGTGAAACCAACGAATTATTTTCAGAAATAGTTTTCTGGCCACGGCCCAACAATCAGGACTGCGAAACGCCCTGTATACCAACATTTAAATTTTTTCTTGAAAATGGTAAAATTTGAGTTTCTGACTCGCGGAGCCTTTTGAATAACCCATTTTCAATTTTGATACCAGTGTTTGCGGTATGATGATCTAAAACTTCCAAACTATCATCCGACTTTTGTGAATTGGAGCTGCCAAGCAGGGTCTCGCAATTCTCCTGAAACTGTTCGGCCACAGTACCAGCCGCCCTGAACTTTCCTTTGGTGGCCCATCAGCCCGTGATTGTGGCAGCACAAACATCTTTTGTGTTTGGGTCCGCGCCGGGGGGCACTCACCGCTTTTTTTCGGTGGACCAGCTGCCCGTGACGTCACGAACACCTCCTGTGTTTGGGTTTGATCACCAGTTGCGAATTATCCTGCACTGCCCTTTCAGTTGTATCCTGCAACTGGAAATGAATCCGTGGAGGTTCATCAACCGCATCTGAGCCCGCCTCTACGGTCACCCAAAAACTATTACTGGTTTTATTCGAAAATGAAATTTTTTCCATCGGCCTCATTGCCGGAATATCAAATGCAAAACTTGAATCATCGATATCAGAAAACTCCGTTTCAGAAAAATCCGTTGAATCGCCAACCTGGATGCCACACTATTCTGTACACCTTGTACATAGTCATGACACCCATTCATATCCTCGATAGGAGAAACACCCTGTACAACGCTTGACTCTCCAGCTGAAACTTCCTAAATTTCCCCTGGTCCTGAGTTTCGATACGCCCTGTACATCAATCTTATTTTTCAAAATCCAGTTTGTTTTTCGGTAGTTTTACGCTATTCCGGGCGTAATTGCCTGATTTCGGAGCTGAATTCGTAAATTTTATTAATGACCCTAAATAATCGTTCTGTGTTATGAGTATACATATGTACAATTCAGCCGCGCGGGTACACTTCCACTATAAGCACGGCGGCTGAAAACGAACTCAGTATTTTGGGCGGTTAAGTGTTGCCGTGGGAGTTCCTTGGCAAACTCCCGTTTACGTTTCCCACCATCTTTCGTGATTCCTCACGACATCATGGCGCTTCTTGCCCGGCCAACACGTTATTGACTCTCTGGCCATTCGTGTCGTTCCGTTGGAAATTTCTATTCCCATTGCGTCCACTCCCGCTGGGGCCCTCTCGCTGCGCTCGGTGTCGGTCCATTTCTAGGCGCCGTGACGTCCCGAGGGGGTGCATGGTAGGGCTCCGCCCCGCGCTGAGGATTCCGCCTCTGCGGAACGGTGTATCGCTGGGTTTGTTCCCCAATTTTCTCGTTATAGGGAGCTCGACGATTTTCGCTGAATCGAGGTGGGCTAGGCGGCTCCGACCTGTACGAATTTCCGTTCTTGAAGATAACGCTCTTGAAGAGCACTTTACTGCACTGAAGAGTGTCCTACGATATTTCCGAAACGTCGGGCTTGGGAAAAATCCTGTGGAGGTTTCTTTTCCGCCTTACGTTTTTCCGCCGATGCGATTCTCAGCTGACCTGCTCCTTTCAGCGTAGTTTCATTACTTATCGCTAATTGAGTCAGATGTTCGATTGTATCCAAGCCGAAATTCTGTAGATATACCCGCAAAGTTGGGTTTATTTTGTTCACGATCAAACGTGCGATTTCGGTCTCGGGCATGGATGGCACTAGTCCAGTGGCCAATCCCCACCGGTGAGCTATGAACGTGCTCACATTCTCCTCCGCAGATTGTTCCTGGCCGAATAATTGGCTCATTAAATTTGCGTGGAGAATTTCGTTGTCGAACCTTTCGAGCAAGCAATTTTTGGAGAAATACTATTCCTTGTTGGTATTGGCATAGTCCCTGAACCATTCAGAAGCTTCGCCCTCCAACCAGTTGCCGGCAATATCCGTCCATTCCGTATTCGGTGATTTTGACAGAGTATTTTCGACGTCCTTCGAGAGTTTTTGCGGGCACTCTTGTGGTGACCCTGCCAATCCTGGGGCGGCACTATGGCGAGTCCCTTGTCTTCGACCGGTAGCGGCCAAAGTCGAAAGTACAATGTGATCTAAAGATCTTTGAAAATCGTAGTCAGCCCTTGCATAACATTGCATTTGGTCTGACGTTTGCGTGGATTGTGGGAAAATATCCCGCACTCCATTTTCTGAGTTACGTTGCGGAGCATTCAACCTGTCAGTATTGGAATTAGGTCTCTCAGGTAATACCTGAGATGCCTCAGGGAACTGAAAGGTTTGTCCTTTACTACCTTCAAATGAATTATTTGCCATATTTCTCTCAGTTTCCCGAGCGGAAGCTGAACTTTCTCGAATCAGCGGATGCTGCGGGGGTAACGGGAGAAGGTCGCAGTAATGAAAAGTAATTTTTCAGAATTTGTCTGATGTCGAGAAACAATTGGTGACTGAGTTTGAGGGATCCTGCTAGAGTGTTCTAACACACCCTGTACTCCTGACTCTCTTGTATACGTTGCGTTCAGATTGATTAAATCATTTTGCACAATCTGAGCGCTGTTATTAACGTGATTTCGGGTATACCGTTCTGAATACCTGGGCAAAAGATCTGCGTGTTGACTTTGACTCAAAAATCAAATTGAACATGGTTTCGATCTACAACGGTGTTTTCTGACTGTCCCTGTCTATTAGGTATTACATCAGAGAATATCCGCTGTGCACCACGCTCAAAGGCGTCATATCTCGAAACGCTTTGCTGCTGTTCCACACGTTCAAGGCCACCATGCCTCTAAACAGGTCAGTTATCTACAGGGGAAGAGGGCGGTGAGATTTCCTCACCGGCACTATTTACCGGTGTCTTCCGTCTCATTTCGCGGAATCTCTCAAACCTTGGAAATAAATTCCATTCCTTCAGTTCCTCCTGCGATATCACCTGTCGAATAGCAGGGATTTCACTATTCGGGCGGGCCGTTTGATGAACGGCCTCGCGTGCAGGGGGCTCGTCACTAGCTCGCGAGCGATTGAGCTCTGATATAAGAGAATCATTGTCTGGAGTGCGGAGGTTTGACTGAAACATTCTCATTTCATCCATTCCTGAATTTCTTGAAAATTGTTTGAAAAAATTGAGTGGGCTGGGAGCCCCTGAACTTAACGTATTGCGTTCCAGATTTTGGGAGGCTTCCACAACTCGTTGAGGTGAGCCATCATTTATTGGGGTATGAGTTACCCTGGCGGTTCTATCACCAGAATTCAAAATATTACTGGAGGCTCTCAATGGCCTATTGAAACATAAATTACGAAAGTTTCCCTCTGACTCAGATCACGCATTGTATTCTGTTCAAAGAAAATTATTCGGTGTTTCATCATTGTCTTCAACAGGAAAGTTTCCAACGGGACTTTTGTTCACATTCACACAATCCATACTCCTTCTCATACGGTTTAACCTAGGAGATGTAAGAGAATTTAAATGCAAAGCTTTCTGCAAATCTAGAGGGTCGCTAGATTCCGTAGCGCAATTTTCGACGCGTCGCGATTCAACAAACAGCTGTGAGCTTTTCGGGCCTACACTTTCTGAGACATAATTATCTCTATTGCTTTCAGGGCTCTCCAAGTGAAAGCCAGAAGAGAAAATATTTTCGCCAGAAAATGAACCACGGACTGGCGCAGTTAGGATGGGCTGAGAAGCTGGACGATTCTCATATGGAGAACAAACAAAAGCTTGATTGTATGAAACTCGCGTGATACTTTCAACGGGGTGAAGTACACATGAAGTTTGTTGAATTTGTGTTTTGGGGCGAGTCCTCGAGCGTAAATTGTAGGACATGGAGGGATGTCAAAGTGGATTTACTCCCTAAAAATTAAGTGCGTACCGACCTATCTTGATAAAATTTCCCTAGACAGAACCATATAACGCGTACAGCTGCAGACACGACGATCATACAGAGGCACCTACAATCCCTACACATATTCGACACACATGAACTGAAACCTTTAGTTTTGTTGACAGAATTTATTATTGATAACCCATGTTGACACCTATCACCGCAGTGTAACTGATACATTTTCAAGTCGCAGAAAGTCTCGTGTACTGAGGTTCATACACGTGTATGTTCTCTAGGTTCAATTCTGGTTGACGTCTCGCCCCAGTGTGTCTGTCGCAAATCGCGGTTTGTGGGGGATATCACGTCAGTGAGCTGCCGACGATAAGGGGCTTTTCTCCTAGCCTCAGGAGAGATCACATTAGGCTTAGGCCACCCCACATACCAGAGCACACGAGAAGGATTTATCAGTATACAAATCAATGTATAACGTAGAAATCAGCTGGTCGCTGGAAAAACCTGGAGCTGACACGAAAAGGTTGATTAATCAAAAGACTGGAGGCTAGAACTCTTGAAGTTGACGATCCAAAAATCCCTCAATCTGCTGAGGTTGGCTATCAACCCTCGCATCTAGTCCTTAGGACGGTAGGATGCGGAGCGTCAATAAGAATTCTCAAAAAAAATATATCGCCAGGCTTCGAGATCACAGTTAGGACTCCATATAACTGTGAGAGAATTAGCTGCTTTTCCCCAGGAAGCACTCGTATAATATCCACTGGACTGGCTATAGACGCAGAAAATCGCACGCAGGCAGCGCGCCTTCAAAGAATTAAAAAAAATATAACTCACCCCCAGGTCGTAGAGCGTATTCGAGCTCGCGAGGCCTAGCAAAGAGAAGTGACCATTCTCGATTTGAGAAGAGCTTTCTAGGCCCCGAAAACTATTCCTCCCCCACTCATAGCCGGCCAAAATCTGTTCGTTCATTATATTTTTTTCATGGTTCTCAGAGAAAATCTGTTTTCAACTCAACATCTTGAAAAAAACATATAGGATGCCGAACAAAGAAAACACTATCTCGTACACTTGTTTTCGAAAACCCAACTGTTCATTTACGCCTATTTGGCGAAATCTCTCGTCAAAATCTCAAGTGCCATTGACCATGGTTAAGGTTTATGGGCCACCCGTCACTCGATGTAAGCCCTTGTAGTTTTAGACCCCCAATTCCCAGGTCATTTGTTTACATTCGTAGGAAACGATGTTTCTTCGTACGGTTTTTATACCGTGTTCATTCCTCATATGCATATGCACTCTGAGATTAAATGTACACAGAGTAGCTGATGACAGGGTTTTGGCCCAGAAAATAGTTTTCCACACGACAATTCGCCGACTAGTTGAATTATTGAACTGAATTTGTGAGTTTTCATAATGGTATTGGATTCGCATGTTATCTGGATCTGCCTTTTTATCGGCTATCATATCCAGTGTTTGCGAAATCCATGCGCTCCTCCCTCAATCAATTGAATAGATCTGCTGCTTGTATTTCTTTAGTCCCCATAAATACTCATTGACGTAGGTTATTTCAAAAATTCCACCTCGTTTATTTTTTTATAGAAGAGGAAATCTCACATAAAACGACCCCGGTTAGGTCGGGAGTGTCGGATTACCTACGGACGGGTTTTTTCTCAATGTATATTCACAAATCTCAATACAAAATATCAACAGATCTGACTATCACTAGGGTAACTAGTTAAACATATAAATTACACACAGAATAATATCATGACAATTTCAAATTGAGACTAGTAAAATACTAACAAAAATTTTGAGTAAAAAGAGTTGTGAATTGTATATACAAGGGTGATTCAAAATTCAGTATCAAGATTTCAGGGGCGTATTTTCCAGGTCAAGTTAAGACTTTTTTTCCATCAACATGTGTTTGCAAACGCTTCGTTACCGATCTACAGAGCATTGAAGTTTCAAGATTTTTTTATTTTTGTCAACATAGCTCTTTCAGTTTTTGCGATATTGAGATCAAATTTGGAACATAGGTTACGTTTTAGGGTCATCATCCAGTATGCCGAGTGATCCACAGGATATTTTTCAGGGGCCCATTTTCGCCTCATAAACTTTTTTGTAATTCGCTGCTGGTGAACTCTAACATATGAAATGAATTTTTTGTTTCGTTTATGAATTTTTTTGTCTCCTGTAATTTTTACGCATCTGCGACCGTTATCGAGAAAAAAAAACATTTTTTGTAATTTGCTGGAGTTAATCAAATTTTGCAACGAAACAATTAAAAAGATAATTAGTGGGCTTTGAATACTATTTCCATTATGACGTTCAGGTTTGTTTTGAAGCATGTGACCTCATTTGGAAGTTAGTGGATGTCTCATCGTGTATTTGTTTAACATTAAAATGGAAAATGAACCATATTCGTTTGAAAATCTGGCTGACATCCATTTTGTTTATGGTCTGGCTAATGGTAACGGCTAATGGTAATGGCTAATGGTAACTTGAAGCTGAGAGGATGTACGCGCTAAAATTTCCAATCGCCGGCTTCCCAACTATAAAACTTTTATAAATTCCCATCAGCACCTTCGGGAATACGGCGGATTCCAGACTCAAAGGCACGATGCTGGCAGACGCTCAGAGGCGCCTGAGTGACGCGAGCCCATAGCGACAAACATTCGGAAAGAATTTGTACATGAATTTTGTGATGTGATGCAGATAGAATTTTTTTTTTCCATCGATTGACATTTTTATCATCGTATTTCTGTGAACAAATAATCGATTCTACTCATTACTTGTATAGGCGTATGGTACTCCTCGTGGAAGAGGGTAACAAGATTACGAGTTTGAGTAGGATTAAACAATTCGGTGTTCCGTTCTGAACTAAATTCCGAGTACGAGTTGGACGAGGTCAGGTGGTTTCGTACCTGATTTAAATCGTCAAGTCCAAACTGGAAAATGAAATTAAGGGTTCCTAACCTTAATTACAGAAATTACTTCTTCATCTTTCACCAAGATACCGAAAAAAAAATACTTTGGCAATACATACAAAGATACTTTTCTACCCTCATCTAGTACGTATAGAAGAATACCTAGAAATGTATTATGGATAAAAAATTAGATTTATTTTTCCAAATCGAGTTAAGATCAAGGTGGCCTTGTATAATATAGTGGGAACCAAAACCACTCTTGGGGCCTTGAAAAATGTTTCAACAGCAGTGGAAGTCGAACCCAGGGTGAGAAACAGCGAATATAGACTGACGCTTTTTCCACTGAGCCATTGCCTTATTTGCCATTTACTTTTCTGTCTTTCGCCAAATTAGCAATTATTATTTCTTCAATTCTCCCAAAAGTTCATCAAATCATTCGCCGACTAGTTGAATTCTTGAACTGAATTTGTTTGTTTTCATAATGGTATTGGATTCGCATGTTATCTGGACTGCCTTTTTATGGTGTTTGCAAAATCCATGCGCTCCTTCCCTCAAACAATTGAATAGATCTGCTGCTTGTATTCCTTCAGTCCCAATACATACTCATTGACGTAGGTTATTTAAAAAATTCCACCTCGTTTATTTTTTCATAGGAGAGGAAATCTTACATAAAACGACCCCGGTTAGGTCGGGAGTGTCGGATTACCTACGGACGAGTTTTTTCTGAATATGTATTCACAGTTCTCAATACAAAATATCAACAGATCTGACTATAACTACTAAGGTAACTAGTTAAACATATAAATTACACACAGAATAATATCATGACAATTCCAAATTGAGACCAGTAAAATTCTTAACAAAATTTTGAGTAAAAAGATTTGTGAATTGTATATAAAGGGTGATTCAAAATTCAGTATCAAGATTTCAAGGGCGTATTTTTCAGGTCAAATTGAGACTTTTTTTCCATCAACATATGTTTGGAAACGCTTCGCTACCGATCTACAGAGCGTTAAAGTGTTAAGATTGTTTTATTTTTGTCAACATAGCTCTTTCAGTTTTCGCGATATTGAGATAAAATTTGGAACATAGGTTACGTTTTAGGGTCATCATCCAGTATGCCGAGTGATCTACAGGGAGATATTTTTCAGGGGCCCATTTTCGCCTCATAAACTTTTTCGTAATTCGCTGCTTGTGAACTCTAACATATAAAATGAATTTTTTGTTCTGTTTAGGAATTTTTTTGTCTCCTGTAATTTTTACGCATCTGCGACCGTTATCGAGAAAAAAAAAATATTTTTTGTAATTTGCGGAGTTAATCAAATTTTGCAACGAAACAATGAAAGAGATAATCAGTGGGCTTTGACTACTATTTCCGTTATGACATTTAGGTTTGTTTTGAAGCATGTGACATTATTTGAAAGTTGGTGGATGTCTCATCGTGTATTTGTTCAACATTAAAATGGAAAATGAACCATATTCATTTGAACATCTGGCTGACATCCATTTTGTTTATGGTCTGGCTAATGGTAACGGCTTCGAAGCTTAGAGGTTGTAAGCGCTGAAATTTCCAATCGCCGGCTTCTCAACTATGAAACTTTCATAAATTCCCATCAGCACCTTTGGGAATACGACGGATTTCAGACTCCAAGGCACGATGCTGGCAAACCGCGACAAGCACGCAACCCAGTGCGAGATGTAGAGATTTTAAATGTTATCGTCGAAAATCCTGGTATGAGTACTCTACGAATATCATAAAATTTAGATGTTTCCCATTCAACTGTCTGGAGGGTTTTGCACAAAAACATGCTATACCAATATCATATCCAGCGCGTCCAAGGTTTGCTTCCGCCAGATTACTTTACACGCGACGGAGTAGGGAATTACCACAACGTTCATATTTGGGCACTAGAGAATCAACACATGATCAGACAATCTCGACACCAGGAACAGTTCAGCGTAAACATATGGGCAAGAATAGTAGGAGATACTTCGATTGGTCCTTTTCTTTTACCGCGAATTTCAAATGGTGCCACATATTTAAAATTCCTACAGAACGAATTGCCTGCATTAGTGGAGGACGTGCCTTTACAAGTTCGTCAACAAATGCGGTTTATGCACGATGTGACCCCCCCCCCCCTCATTTTCGAATCATCGTCCGCGATTATTTTGATACAGTGTTTCCCAATCGGTGGATTGGCAAAGCAGGTCCAATTGCTTGGCCCTCACGGTCCTCAGATTGCAACTCGCTGGACTTCTGTTTATGGGGGCATGTGAAGGGCCTAGTTTATGGTGCAGAACCAGTGCCTTCCATCGAAATTCTTACTGAACGAATTATGGATGCCTTCCACACCTTTATAAACACTCCCGGAATTTCAGAACGCGTATGGCAGTCTATGAGGAGAAGAGGGGAAGGTTGTATCGCAGAAGGAGGAGGGCATTTTCAGCATCTTTTATAAAAAGTCGAGATTCGTTAGATTTATTATTCTTCAGGTAATGTTTAAGGAAACTTGTAATTTATATCACAAACCAAATGAATAAATTATCACAATCACTCGGCATACTGAATGATGTTAACCTTGAAACGTAACCTATGTTTCAAATTTGATCTCAATATCACAAAAACTGAAAGAGCTATAAAGAAAAATATAAGAAAATCTTGAAACTTTTACGCTCTGTAGATGGGTAACGAAGCGTTTGCAGACACATGTTTATGGAAAAAGGCTTATTCACCTGAAAAGTACGCCCCCGAAATCTTGATACTGAATTTTACACCCTGTATAATTGTTTCATGTTATATTTTGTTGACCATAGTTTCGTATAATACAAACATATTATTTTACAACTTGTTTACCATAACAGACTTTCAACCAGTGAAAAATACTTCCTATGGAGTAATAGTATTACTTGAGCGTTTTTATACAGGCACTAATTTCTGACAGTCGAAGAAAAAATCTGCCCAATATGTTCGAAACAGTATGAGTTGATGAACAGAAATGATGCAATTCGTACCAAATGGTGATAACTCTCTCTTATAAACAATTTTGAAATATCAGAAGAGAACAAAGGCGTCATCATCATACATGTATACGTATTTTTTTTCAGATTCAAAGAAAAATATGGAAATGTTGTCGCTTTGCGAGGAATAATTGGCAGTAGGAATTGGTGTATATTTACGATCCCGATGATATAGAACATGTGAGTTTGTCATGAAAAATGTAACGTTGTATTCGATGAAATGATTCGATACTATGATAAAGATCATCGAATAATAATATAGCAAAATATTAATTCCATTAGGACCATACTGCATGGTATTGAACATGTCAAAGAAATGGGTCTGGTTACATAATCAAGAAAAAAGACTTATAGAAGTTATGAACACTCCTAGATATACACATACACATATATACACTCACACATACATACATATATATATATATATATATATATATATATATATATATATGCTGAGGTTTGTCTTCATTATTGATTTATTTTTTATTTCGATTAGGGGAGGACATATTCAACATATTTTGAAAACCGTTCCTGTTACAAAAGTTTAATTATGAATGTTGTATTAAAATATGTCCTTGAAGAATATGTCTAAACGTCGACCAATAAAAAATAAATCAATAATGAAGACAAACCTCAGCAACTAATTATTTTTACAAAAACGAACCTCAACCCCAAGAAAACTTCCTGAAGTACAAATCGAAAGGTTCAAGAAACAATTTCAATATATATATATATATATATATATATATATATTTATGTCAGGAAATGTTTATGAAATAATGAAACTGATAATTCATTATTATTATTAGGTATTTAAGTTATCGTGGTTCATGCTATGTTTGTTTTTCAATTTTTCTATACTGTTCTAGAATCTTAAACCATGTTCTAGTCAACGCATATGTATAAAAAAGTCAGTACTGAATATCTCTATTGTCATAAGTAGGTATGTTCCCAACAATACATTCAATTTGCACAAACAATAAAAATAATATGGAATTTTAAATTCATGAAAAAACTTTGGATCTCAAGTAGATGAAATGGTATACAAATTGGAACATCCTGTATGGTGAATCATATCAGGAGGAAACCCAACAGCAAATGTCAAAATCAATGTGAGGAAAATGATGGAATATAAAAATTATGAAAACAGAAAATTGTCAAATATGAATTTTATGCAAATTTGAATATACATTGCGCGTCAAAATTATGGAACAAATTCGATATTTCGCAAGCCATGTACTTTTGACAAAAATCCTAAAATAGGTCGATTTTTATTTTAAAATGTCGAATTTTTCATGTATATTCTAAAGAGGTTATGTCACTGGTTTTGACATGGTGACGTAATCGGTAATTTTTTTAAATTGCAATAGATGTCTTGTAATTCCTCATCTGGAAGGCCTTTCAATACTGCATTCAATGATAATAATTAATCAGATTTTTTTTTGTACAGGGTGAACAAAAATTAATATTTTATTTCAATAAGAGAATAACTTTATATCCAACAAAATAGAACAGTTAAATAAGATGTTCGAAATGCCATACACCAGTCTCTTGACAATAAGCAAATCTACGGACACATTCGTCTTGCACATTGTGAATAACTTCCGGAGTAATTCTGTTAATTTCGATCCTAATTCGATTTTTCAACTCTTGTAGATTCTGCAGCCTATCTACATAGACCTTCGATTTCAAATAACCCCACAAGCAAAAATCCAGGGGTGTAAGATCTGGAGATCTTAGGGGCCACTCTATCGGTCCGCGTCTACCAATCCACTTCCTAGGAAAACAGTTATTCAAAAACTCGCGAACGTCACGTGCATAGTGCGGGGGTGCACCATCTTGTTGCAACCAAATACTTTCATTTGGTGAGTTAGATTATTACATTATGATCATGAAATTCTTGTATTGTCATCGGTCCTTGATATGTGTGACAAATTTCAGATTATTCGGAAGATTGGAAGTGGGTGAATATTTACTTCCAAGATTTTATTACATTGTGAGTTATTTGGTTACAAGTAAAGATGATAAAAGCGTGTTAAAAAATGCAAAATTTAACTTTTTTGAGCCAAGGCTCTAATCCCCCTAGACTGCCCTGGCAGACTAGTGAGTCAGTGCTCTACTACACCAATGGATCCTTCCCAAATATTGATAGTTAGCTATTTCCTAGTCTAAAATGGAAACAAAAGACAATCACAAATTAATGCCATAATAGGCAAGTTAGTGTCAAATAAATGTCAGTTGAAATATCAACAAATATTCTTCACAAATTCTACGTGAAAAGGTTCTTAAAGTGAACTATGGCTACTTTAAGTGAAACCCAACGCATATAAATTTCAATTTTTATTGGATGCGGAGATAAAACCAGAACTCAGCAAGAGGTATGCGACTTGTTCAATGCGAAGTATCCAAATAGACCTATCAGTCGTTCAACAGTCAGTAAGATTGGGAAAAAATTTGAGAAACTGGTCATGTCAAACATATTTCGAATGCTGGACGTCCTAAAATAGAAGAAAACGTGAAACTTGATGTTCTATTGGGTGTAGACAATAATCCTCACAATACTTCACGACAAATTGCAGCAGACCTTGACATATCCCAAAGTTCTGTATTACGTATTCTAAAACAGAAAAGTACCATCCATACAAAGTACAGCTACATCAACAACTCAATGATGATGATCCCGATCGCGTGTGGAGTTCTGTGAAATAATGCAGGATTTGTGTAACCGCAATCCACGTTTTATAAAACAAATTCTGTTTTCCGATGAGGCTACGTTTTGCCTGAATGGTTCACTAAATCGTCAGAATCGCAGATATTGGAGTAGGGATAATCCTTACCGGATGATGGACGGGCATACTCAATACCCTCAGAAAGTCAATGTTTGGGCAGGGATAATAAACGACAGGATTATTGGCCCGTATTTTTTCGAAGGAAATCTCACAGGGGAGCGTTACTTGGAATTTTTAAGAAATGATGCCGATATTTTTCCAAACGCCAACAATCCTAACTCACCAAATGAAAGTATTTGGTTGCAACAAGATGGTGCACCCCCGCACTATGCACGTGATGTTCGCGAGTTTTTGAATAACTGTTTTCCTAGGGGGTGGATTGGTAGACGCGGACCGATAGAGTGGCCCCCAAGATCTCCAGATCTTACGCCCTCTGGATTTTTCCTCGTGGAGGTTATTTAAAATCGAAGGTCTATGTAGATAGATAGAGTTGAAAAATCGAATTAAGATCGAAATAACAGAATTACTCCGGAAGTTATTCGCAATGTGCAGGAGGAATGTGTCCGTAGATTTGCTTATTGTCAAGAGACTGGTGGAGGTATTTCGAACATCTTGTTTAAGTGTCCTATTCTGTTGGATATGAAGTTATTCTATTATTGAAATAAAATATCAATTTTTGTTCACCCTGTACAAAAAAAAATCTAATCAATTATTATCATTGAATGCAGTATTGAAAGGCCTTTCAGATGGGGTATCACAAGACATCTATTCCAATTTAAAAAAATTACCGATTACGTCACCATGTTGAAACCAGTGCTATAACCTCGACTATAAAATCGGCATTTTAAAATAAAAATCGACCTATTTCAGGATTTTTGTCAAAGTACATGGCTTGCGAAATATCGCATTTGTTCCATAATTTGGACGCGCACTGTATAATATAAGGTCTAGAATTATATATTGTAAATAAAATCATTAAATCAGGTAAGAATGGGAAAAAAAAAAGGGTTCCAAAAAAAAAAAAAACGAAACCACGTCCAATTTTGGAAGAAAAATTATAATGAAAAGAAAAACGCAAAACTATCCTAAACGTTATACAACTAATTCAGATACGAATGGGAAAATAAACAAACAAGAAAAACCACTCACCCTATTGAGATAAAAAAAGTTCAGTCCATGCCAGGAACAGGAGGGGGCTCTTTGCAGTGTAGCTGTATTTTTCCAGTCAGCACAAACACTTCTAAGAGGCAGGAGAACACAATAAAGGGAGAATAGCAAGTATTTCAAAAGCAGAATTAAACAAAGTGCAACATATCGGGTCCAGACACTTATATTGGTTATTTGATCACTTGTGTCCTTTCATTTAATGGTTTTTTATATTCGCACAGACTGTTCATAACATTGAAACGTTTATTTACCGAGTATTTATCACACAGAAACCAGTTTTACCATTTCACATCAATGTTTTGAGTTAGATAAGTTAGATATCGTAGAGTAGGTTGAATTCAAGGATTTATTTCAATAAAAACATCTATTTGTCGATTTTTCTGCATTCTTTGCTTATCTTTTGAGTACCTAATCATAATCTTTCCACAAAATAGCACATTTGATATCAAGCTGCGCGCCAAGTTAGCATTACTGAATCCTGCCATGAGAATAGAGATGACTCATACTCCATAGGCGTACCGACTGAGCTGGGATAAGGTAAAAGGAGTGTTGAAGAAGGGTAAGACAACATAGCTAGAGTTTCATTACTGTTATGATTGGTATTCATTTCTCAAAATTATCAAAGAAAATTGATGAAATCACTGAAACAAATTTACCAAACAAATATTTCATAATGACAAGTTGTTATTAAAATGTAAAATAAGTAACAATAACAATTAATATTACAATAACGATTAGCCAATAACAAATACAAATATAAATATAATAAATAACAAATATAAATATAATAAAGAGCCTATCACACAATATATATATATATATATATATATATATATATATATATATATATATATATATATATATGTACACATATGTACACAACACAGAGAATGTTCCTCTTCTTAGCACCCAAGTTATACAATAGCATTCCTGATGAACTGAAATGTATAAATATCAAAAGAAAATTTAAACAACAATTGAGAGAGTTCATAAATGGAAATCCAAGAAATAGGATTCGTTCTTTTTTTGAAGACTAAAAAAAAATTTTGAAAACCTATTTTGATAAATAATATAAAAATATGTTTATTTATAATATTATATTGATTCACAACGAACTTTTTATATTTATAATATGTATATGTGTGTAAGGTGAGTGACTGATTTGTCATTTTATTACACTATTTGTACAATTTTTGTTTTTATAATTTCGCTCAAATGTTTTATACACCATACTATATTGTTCTTAAGTTTCTATTGTTTACTTCAATGTCTATTTCTGACTTTTACCCATTTTATCTATGTACTAAACCCAGCTCACAAATCTGTTTTTTTATAATTTTATTCTGAATCATAATGAACATTTCAACTCTATTATATGTATATGCGTGTATAGGTGTGTGACTGATTGTTTTGTATGTTTTGTTTTATTTACTTTTACATATTACTGTTATTCATTATTTAAAAATTTCATACTTCTGCTTAGATATCATTTTTATACCATTTTTTTATTGTTTGAATAATTGTGAAACACTTATCACTCTTCTTTCTTTACTCACAATATTTTTGAGCACATATTTTGTATATTTAATCTAACTTACGTGAATAAAGCTTATTATTATCATTATTATTATTATTATTATATTATTATTGTTTATATATATATATATATATATATATATATATATATATATATATATATATTTATATGATATATATATATTTATATTTATGATATATATATATATATATATATATATATATATATAAAGGAGAAAGAGATTCGTTTCAACTTCAAGGGAGCCCACCATCCGCCTACAGCTGTTTCATGGTTTCCCAATCATCAGGACGGCTACCTTGAAGTTGAATAAAAACTCTTTCTTCTTTTGTTCTTTGTTTGCGTTTTTCTGAACGCACTAGAAGCTTGACTTTCGTTGTTGTGGATTTGCCTAAACTGACATTTGTTGGTGACCTATCGATGTTGCACGAAATTTCCTGCCGCAAATTATAGGTGTCGCATCTATAATTTGTGCTCTTCACATTTTTATTCTTGCCGGTAGGTATCAGCACTCTGAGAGGTTTGTTTCGAATTCGAGGAAGACCACTAGCCGTCCTGATGATTGGAAAACCATGAAAAAGCTGTAGGCGGATGGTGGGCTACCTTGAAGTTGAAATAAATTTCTTTCTTTTTTTCGTTATTCATTTGCGTTACTCTGAACGCTCTAGAAGCATGACTTTTGGTGTTTGCCTATACTGACATTTGTTGGTGACCTATCGATATTGCACGAAACTTCCTGCGTTCGACTCTAGGTTGAGTTTCACTCCGCAAATTATAGATTTCGCATCTATAATTTGTGCATTCCACACACACACACACATATATATATATATATATATATATATATATATATATATATATATATATATATATATATATATATATATATATATATAGGGTGAATCAGAATACGACCGACAAACTCTGACTACAGACTCCTCACCTCATTTTGAGGTGAAAAGTTGCTATCCTAAAAATGCATTCACTCTGAGATACAGGGTGTCGGAAGTACGAGAAAATAATATGATGAATGAAGAAATGGAGTTATTGGTCGCATTCTGACTCACCCGTACTATGTTTCCGATTCTCCCAACATCAAGAAATGTTCAGGAGGGTGACACATATCCCAATATGTTATAAAAAATTAGCATTATGCGATTATTGCGCATAGTAAATTATGTCTCTACTAAGGACATATCTTCAGTTTTTCTCAATTATCTCAGAAACCTCCACTTTCAGGCACATGGAATGTTTTGATGTCAAACGCTCATTTGTCCATTCACTTGTCCCAAGAAAATATGAAGGAACATATGACCACATACCCTCGTAACTACGCCACTGGTTTCCAAAAATGAAAAATCATAACTTCAAATAAGCACGTTGATAAACTTTGATTAGTGTACCAAGTTTCAAATTTTTTCCTTCGGGAATTTTGGAGAGAACAAATTAAATCCTAATGATTTTCGTATACACCCTGTATCTCAGGGGGGATGCATTTTAAGACATACCTTGATAGCAACTTTCCACTTCGAAATGAGTGGTTGGAGTTTGTCGGTCTTATTCTGACTCACCCTGTATATAGATAGATAGATTGATTTATTTGAAGCTTTCAATTTAAACAGTTAAAAACTCAAGTCGGACAATAATATACAATATGAAAAATATAAAAATACAAAAGTCACTTATAACTAGAAATCCTTCCTTGTGAAAGTAATTTCAACATGTATTGAATTTTTTTTTATTAATATATAAATATATCACAGTCATAGGTGTAAGATAGATTGAAAATTTTATTCCAGCTGTAGTAAAATTATTTCTCCATGAATTCTTGTAATGAATATGGCTCGATGTCACACAACAGATCAAAAACATGTTTTTTAAAAATTTGTCTTGAGCGAGCTTCTTTAATGATTAATTGTTATAGAATTCAATGGATGCATTTCTCTGTATTTGTCAGTCTATGCTTGGGAACAATAAAATTGGATTTCTGCCTGGTAGAATACTCATGTCTAAATCTGTCTTCTTCAAAATTTGCTTTATTATCGTACACAAAAAGTACAGAAACATATATGTGAATGGCATAAACGGTAAGCATTTTGATACATCTTAAAGTATTACGACAAGAATCTGTATATTTCATATTCAACATAGTCTTCAATATCCGTTTTGCATGATAAAAATTCGTTCTAGTTGTGTACTCCCTCCCCATATTAATATTCCATATTTTAGAAGGGATAAACAATCCCATAATATGCAGTTTTAAGTGACTTTTCAAAATTCTGATTGCATAACATTTACTTGCCAGTTTTTTTGCGAGATTTTCAATATGTATTCTATAGTTTAATTTGTCATCTATATAGATTCCTAACAGTTTTGTACTGGTTGAAAAAGAGATACTATCGTTTCCGAGCTGAATATTCTCGGGGAAGGTGATATTATTGTGGACAGTTTTAAAAATTATGCAGTCTGTTTTAGCGGTGTTTGATAATAACATGTTAGTACTGAAATATGTTGAAACTTTAGAAAATTGAGTTCTCCAGAGTAAGGTGTCTGTTAATGGGTAGAATGACATTGGAATCATCTGCATAACTCACGACTGTAGTACTTGATTGTTTGAAAATATCTGGGAAATCATTTATATATATATATATATATATATATAATGAAAAGTGAAGGACCAAGCACACTTCCCTGTGGTACGCCTTTTTCGATTTCAGTAAAGCTCGAGAAGAACTCAGTATTTTGTGTCCCAATACATACTTTTTGTTTCCTGTTAGTTAGGTAAGATTTTAAGAGATCCAAGGCATTTCCTCTGATTCCATAATTGAAAAGCTTTCGAAGTAAAATGGAGTGGTCAACACAGTCAAACGCCTTACTAAGGTCGATATATATACATGTACATATATATATTATTTAATGGGATTGTATTGGTAACTTTTAAACCATAAGAGTTAGAAGGTCGGTCAAATGAAGAAAAAGTTGCATTCATAGAAGCATTGTCAAGCAGTTCAAACAAATCGAGATTATCAGGGCCGGTTATTGAGATATCATAAGAAAAGTAAATTCTGTCATTTTGATTTTAATTTTTTTCCCACTTTATTTCGAATATTATCAAAAAATGTCACAGGAGTTTTTCATTCGACAGTAAATTATCCTTATTTTGACATAATCAGATTTTGTATCCAAAGTTTCGCACGCTCTGGGCCACCCTCAACCTCATTTTTTTTTAATACGGACCTGCATATTTTATGACACTTTTCGAAATAACTTCTAACGCTGAATTCAACGAAATATCATACAATGTCATTCAAAGTTGATTTTCAGGTGATTTTGATACTTATCCAAATTTCTTTGGGTCGGATCTGTATTACATTTAGGTACCTTTAGTTTAATTAACAACATGCAATACATTTCGATAAAAAAATCAACTTACTCATCTTCAACGGAATGGAACGTAACAGAATCAAAGCAAGAAACAAGTAATAATTATTTACAAATTTCAAGAGGTGAAAAACCTAATTCATAATAATTAAACGAAACTATCATTTAATGAAAGAAAAATCAAAAGATTATTCGAAAGTAAATGATGAACATTAATGAAGTAAGTGTTCGAAATGTCCACCATTTTGTAAAATGCACTTTGCGGTTCTGGAACCCATACTTCTTATACATTTGCTTATTTCGTCTCCTTGAATACCTTCCAATACATTCTCAATCTTCTCGCGAGGAATCATTATTGTTGGATTTGTCATTTGTTCCGTTGAAACAAATTACAGAATCGAACTTTATTTTGAGATCATTACGATATAATTTTTGCAAGGCTTGGTATTCAAATTCAAAATCATTGTATTCGCGTCTCTTGACTATTTTATTAACAGCAGTTTTTGATAAATTGCATTCACTGGCCACAGTTCTCGATTTTTTTTCTGGGTTCAATTGAATTTGGGTCAGAACATTGATATCGTTGATAGACTTGTTTTTCTTACATACACACAACTCTAGGTTTATTGAATGTATTATTTTCAAGTAGTAGGCCGTGGATAAAAAAAAACATAACAAGATATGTCATATTATTTGTCACTTCGTTTATTATTGTGTCACAAGAACTTGTCATTTAATACTTTTCTGAGTAATTTCAATTTAACTTATTCGATATGGTAAGAAACACAAATGAAGAGAAGAGAGATATGTACGAAGTGTACATAAAACTAGATAGAAATTCGTTCAAAGCACAACAAAGGTATGGTGAATTATACCCTGAAAGAACAACACCAAATATTAAAATGTTTCGACGTTTATCTACAACGTTACTTGCACATAATTCATTCATCAAACCTAGAGGCCCTTATGTACGACGAAACGAGCCTATCAATGTTCTGGCCCAAATTCGAATGAATCCATGAATAGGATCGAGAACTATGGCCAGTGAATGCAATTTATCAAAAAGTGCTGTTGATAAAATACTCAAGAGACACGGATACCATGACTATAAATACCAAGCCGTGCAAAAACTATATCGCAATGATCCTGAGAGAAGGTTGCAATTCTGTAATTGGTTTCAACGGAAGGTGCGGAACAACAACAATTTTGCGCACAATATCATTTGGGGAAACGAAACGACATTCACAAATTCTGGCATGTTCAATCGAAGGAACAAACATTTTTATGCCACAGAAAATCCTCACTTAATTCATGAAGTTAGACATCAATATCGTTTTTCTTTGAACATATGGTGCGGTTTGTTGAATAATAAATTACTGGGACCCTATTTTATTGACGGCAACCTAACCGGAGCAAAATATGTAGAAATTATAGAAGAAATGTTGGATGATCTTCCTATACGGTATCGGCGTGATAGTCTATGGTTCCAACAAGACGGATGTGGTCCACTGAATAGTCACAGACTATCTAAATCGAACTTTTCCCGATTCATGGATTGGAACAAGAGGTCCAGTAGCATGGCCTGCCAGATCTCCAGATTTGAATCCGCTGGATTTTTATTTGTGGGGATATCTCAAAAATAAAATTCATGATACTACGAGCCCGACAATAGAGATTCTTCGCGAGAAGATTGAGAATGTATTGGAAGGTATTCAAGGAGACGAAATAAGCAAATGTATAAGAAGTATGGGTTCCAGAACCACAAAGTGCATTTTACAAAATGGTGGACATTTCGAACACTTACTTCATTGATGTTCATCATTCACTTTCGAATAATCATTTGATTTTTCTTTCATTAAATGATAGTTTCGTTTAATTATTATGAATTAGGTTTTTCACCTCTTGAAATTTGTAAATAATTATTACTTGTTTCTTGCTTTGATTCTGTTACGTTCCATTCAGTTGAAGATGAGTTAGTTGATTTTCTTATCGAAATGTATTGCATGTTGTTAATTCAACTAAAGTATATTGATGAAGTCCTTAAAGTTATTTGAAAAAAGTCAAAAAAATAAAAAAATGAGGTTGAGGGTGGCCCAGAGCGTACGAAACGTTGGATGCGGAATCTGATTATGTCAAATTGATGATAATTTACTGTCAAATAAAAAACTCCCGTGACATTTTTTGATAATATTCGAAATAAAGTGGGAAAAAAAGAGAAATCAAAATGACAGAATTTACTTTTCTTATGATATCTCAATAACCGGCCCTGATAATCTTGATTTGTTTGAACTGCTTGACAATGCTCTTATGAATGCAACTTTTTCTCCATTTGACCGACCTTCTAACTCTTATGGTTTAAAAGTTACCAATACAATCCCATTAAAGAAGTGGCCACTCTGTATATATATATATATATATATATATATATATTCATACATCTATATATATATATATATATATATAAATATAAATATATTAATATATATCTATATATATATATAAATATATATATATATATATATATATATATATATATATATAAATATATATATATATATAGTCCGTATTATTTATGTTGAACCACTATTGGCATCTTGACAACTAGGTCAGTGGATATAGACAATCAATTAACATTAATTCCGAAAGTTTTCAAACTGCAATGGTATGTTGGTTGATTGGTTGAAAGCTGACGAGCCAGAGACAGGGTTGGCACTCAGCTTCCCTTGACACTGAGACCAGCTGGGGTCTACTGTATCACTCTGTCGTCAGTGGTTCCTCATTCAAACAGGTTTGTGCCTTCAATCAGGTTCAGTAGCCTGTTGATAATGTTCTTCGGATTCATGCCTGTTTCCGGGCTGATCACTCCAAAGGTTTTGTGTCGCCTTCTACTTAGGGCGTCACAGTCGAAGATAATATGAGAGGCTGTTTCCTCCTCTTCATCACATGGTATGTTAGTGCATCAATGAAAAACAAACTATACAATTCTGCAGAAGTCTGCGATGAATGGGACATTGTTTTAATTGCAAAAACATTTTCGTGCTTTATTATTGCACTGGATAATGCAAAAGTTCTGCAAACTAGGCTTACCCATAGTAATGGTGTTTTACAATATGCATTAAGTTTGCAACTTTGTTAAAGTTACGAAACTTTGTTTTTTGTAATTTTTTTAAGTTTTTCGTTTTAATTTGTTTAAAAAAATTACAAAAGTTCTGCAAATTGGATAAGTGAACGGAAAAAAAGTATAAAATATTCACGTACATTTGTAACCATTTCTGAAAAACGCATAATTTATTTATCAAACTTTTTTATCGACGCTCCCATTTTCAATACACACATGCATTGAAATAATAACAGAAGATTTTTATTGTGGCTGCAAATAAAGATAATATTGGTCTAAGTGTATATGTAACTTTGCAACCCCATACGGAAAACGGAACCTATTTATACACCAATATATTTTTTTGCATTTTACAACTTCCGAAATAATTGCAAAAGTAATGCAAATTGCAATTGAAATCACGACTAATATTTCACGTGAAGCAAGATATTTGCAACCGTCATAGTTCAACGAAACAGTTTTCTTTATAATTTGGCCATAAATGCAAACATTGTGCAAATAGGTTTAAGATATACAGGGTGTCCCTGGACTTCCTCTTTTCCTCTCGAGAATCTATAGATGGGGTCAAAATATTACCAGTACTTCATATAACTTTTGTTCCTAAAAGCCTTCGTCACCAAGTTACAAGCCCTCAAAGTTACAAAATGAAAAATGTTTTTCTTTGATAACTTTCAAAGTGAATATTCAAAATCATCTGAATTTTGGTGATTGACTGAACAAATGAATTCCTTCGATGAGCTCTCATGCAGGAGTCAGTTGTTTTGCTACAAAGTCAGGAACGGACTATCCCCGATGGCCCACACCCCAAAACTTTGAAATGACTGGGATTTGTCAATATGTTTTAACAAAACAAGGTTACCTGGACAATTTCCTGAATGAAAGTACTCGTGTTGAAAATCGATCGGAGCAACGATTTTTGATAAAAATGCATATTTGTTCGACGACATTCAACCTGAGATGTCTACCATTATTCGAAAAGATTAATTTGTAATGAAAATAGAAATGATAGGTACAATGTTCATAACGATTTTTTATCATACAAACACGTGTACCTTACAAAACTCATGGTGTAAATAATCAATCGCAAGCCTCAAGAGCAGACATAAATGCAAAATCCGCTAAAAAAACTGCTCGATATGACTCCCGTCTCTCTCAATACATTTTCTTAGTCGGCGCAAACACCCTCGCTGCACTTGAAATAGCATGTCAGGGTCGTTTCGTATGGCTTCACAATGTAATGTAATTCTATTCAACAAGGCATCTCTGTTGTGAATAGGTGTAGCGTAAACGAGGCTTTTCAGATGCCTCCACAGAAAAAAATCCAATGGATTCAAATCCGGAGACTGCAGTGGCCATGAATATGGCCCACCTCTACCGATCCATCTATTTGGGGAAATCTGGTTCAGGTGGTCCCGCACAATGAGGTGGAGCCACATCATGCATAAACCACGTATCTCTTCGGGTTTGCAATAAGTCCATTCAAATCCTTCTAAATGAACTCCAAATGACGTTCTCCATTCAATCGGTCATGTAGAACGAATGGTCCTATAAAATGGTTTCCTATGATACCAGCCCAAACATTCACGTTGAATTTCCGTTGGTGTTTGGTTTGCAATATCCCATGGAGATTCTCTTCTTCCATATGTGGAGATTATGAGAGTTGATTACTCCATCTCTACTGAACCTGCTTCATCAGTGAATAAAACTCGAGTAATAAAAGTCATATCCCCTCTTTGCTCATCCAGAAACCAATTGGCATATTCCAGTCGTGCTGGAAAATTTTCAGGTGTCATGGCATGTACCTTCTGGATATGATATGGGTGGAGCAGTTGTTCCCTAATTATTCTATGAATAGTGGACTTGGATGTATGGAACTGTTCTGATAGGTTTCTGATGCTCATTGAAGGATCTTCAGCGACAGCTTTCAAAATATTTTCCTCCAATACAACGGTACGCACAGCCCTAGGAGCGACCTCACCACCTCGTTTTGGCAAAACTAAACCTATAATAATATCGAAATAAAACAACAGGCTCCAATTAATTATCCATTACACATACCTGTCTCCCTCAAGCTGCGGTCGACACGCTCGAACGTTTCTCTTGCCGGTAACGTTCGAATGGGAAAATGCTCGGCATACAGACGACGGGCTTCTGCAGCATTACCAAATGCTCGTCCATACAATGCATACATATCTGCATATTCGTTGAATGTAAGCTGTTCGGCCATATCAAAACACTTCAAACTGTCCTTTTAGAATATTGACAATACAATGTGTTACTGCAATAATGGACTGTATTTATATATTCGTGTATTAAACTAATTTTTCTTAAAATCTGACAAGACAAGAATAATATCTCTTATATATATTTTCATTTATGTCAGTTCCTATCCTCACACAACATAGGCGTAGGCACTGGGTTAAATTGGGCGTCAACATGCCCCTCACCTTGAAGAATTTAACTTCAACCACAAATACATAAATTATACCGTCTTCGGAAGTGGACAAATTCTGAAAAATGCCCTTTTCACTTCTCCGTTGGCAGTTTTCACTTTGGCAACACGATTGATGTTGTCCTTTCCTGGAAATACCTTGATGATTCGCCCAAGTCGCCATTTTGATGGAGGTGAGTTGTCTTCTCTTATTAAAACCATATTGCCCTCTTCTAATTGGTCGTAATGGTTTTGCCATTTCTGCCGTTGCTGAAGTTCTCAGATGTATTCCTTGCTCCAACGTTTCCAAAAATGCTGTCTCAGCTGCTGAATTTTTTGGTAGTGGGATAGTCTGCCTTCTGGAATGTGGCCCAGCTCCGGATCAGGAACGTCAGTCAATGGTTTTCCGATCAGAAAATGGGCAGGTGTCAAAGGATTCATATCGTTGGGATTGGAGGATTATGGATAGAGGGGGCGGGAATTCAATATAGACTCAATTTGAACCAGCAAAGAGTAAAATTGTTCGAAAGTCAAACATGCATTTCCCGCAACCCGCTTAAAATGATGCTCAGTGGACTCCACCCCATCCTCCCAAAGTCCTCAAAATATGGAGAATTAGCTGGAATGAAGTGCCACTGAATATTCTCACGCGTATATAATGTTTGAAGGTCATCATTATTTTTCAATAAATATTCCCCCAACTCCTTCAACTCTTTAGTGGCTCCTACGAAGCACGTCCCATTGTCAGAATAAATATGACGTGGTGCTCCCCTACGTGCTACAAACATTCGCAAAGAGAGAATAAATGCTTCAGAAGTCAAATCTGTTACCAATTCAAGGTGGACCGCCTTAGTTGAAAAACAGACAAATAGGCTTATATATAGCATTTTGATACTTTATATCCACGACCCTTTTTATCCCTTATTTGAAAGGGTCCCGCGTAGTCCACTCCCACCACATCAAATACTTTCCCGGACTCCAAACGCGGTCTAGGTAGGTTTCCCATAATGGGTTGGATAGCAGGTGCATTGAAACGGTGACATTTCACACATTGGCGTACCGTGCTCCTCGCTAGACTACGCCCCTGTGTCGGCCAGAATCTCCTCTGATCGAGTTAAGTAATTGTTGAGGACCGACATGCATCAATCGTATATGTTCATTTCGTACAACGAGTTTTGTAAAAGCGTGTTCGGAAGAAACTAATATCGGATGCTTTTTTGAAAATTCGTAATTCGAATTTTCCAATCTACCGCCCACACGTATTATACCATTTGTACCCATAAATGGATTCAAATTCAAAATTCTGCTTTTCGTGCCGATCTGTTTTTCACCTTGAAGTCTGTCATATTCCACAGGAAAAGAACTCTTCTGAGAGAGTCTAATTAGGTATTTCTCTGCGTTAGTGATCTCCAATAAGGTTAGAGGACCCTTGATTTTATTTTCAATTCTTAATAAATAGGCAGTTACCCGTTTCAATTTATCCAGATTTGAATATCTATCGAAAAAAAATGTAGAAAATTCATTTGTTGTCACCAAACCCTTTAGGCTGGATCTTATCTCAGGCAAATTTTCCACGGTGATTTCAGATTTTGGCCAAAATTCCTCAGACATACTAAGCCATTCTGGGCCCATGCCACCACATCTCATCATCACATAACTGTGTGGGCATTACCCCTCTGGATAACAAATCTGCTGGATTATCAGTGGTGGAAACATGGCGCCATTCATGAGATTCTGTCAATGATTGAATTTCACTAACGCGGTTTTCAATAAATATTTTCAAACTGCTAGATGGCATCCCCAACCACCCTAGAACAATATTTGAATCTGACCAAAGTAAACATCTGGAGAAATTTACCTTTAGAGATTTTAATACCTTGTCTGACAGACGCGCCAATACTAAAGCCCCACAAAGCTCAAGTCGTGGAGTTGATATTACCTTTACAGGAGATACCTTGGACTTCGCACAAAGTAAACTGACAGTTATGTTCGCAATATTATCTACTGTTCTAACATAAATGCATCCACCATAAGCATTATTTGAGGCATCCGAGAATCCATGTGATTCAGTAGTGATGGGATTGATACACATAACGTGACGTGATATCTTCAATTTATTCAGTACCTGTAAATCGCTACGGAATTCACGCCAAGCCTTTTCCAAATCGTTGGGAACCTGATCATCCCAAAACATCTTTTCGCGCCATAAATGTTGTAAATTGATTTTAGAAATAATTGTACATGGACTTAAGAGTCCGAGTGGATCAAATATTTGTGCAGTGTGTGAGAGAATCATTCGTTTGGTTATAGATTCACCTTTCAGTGGCTCGTTTATTTTATAGGTCAAGTAATCTGATTTACATGACCAAGTCAACCTCAAAGTTTAAGTATTTTCATTCTCACCAAACATGAGAATATTAAAAGGCTCAGTGGATTTATCTACATGTTTCAATATTTTTGGTTCGTTTGAGAACCATTCTCTCAGATCGAAACAACCTGGTTTGAGAACATTTGATACCTGTTCCACGATGTACGAGGCGTGTTCAAGACTATTGCTCCCTCCTAAAAAATCATCATCATAAAAACTGTCGCGTATCATTTCGGCTATGCTCGGCATGAAATTTTCACATTCATTTGCAAGTTCAAACAAACATCGGATACTTAGAAATGGCGCTGCCGCATGTCCGTAGGTAATGGTGTTCAAATTGTAAACCTTAACCGGCTCCGTTGGATTTGCGCACCACAATATCCGCTGTAGAGGTCTCTGGGATGGTTTAACATCACTTGACGGTACATTTTTGCGATATCCGCTGATACTACATACCTATATTGGCGAAATCTCAGTAATAATGATAAAAGATCACTTTCTAAAGTGCTTCCAACCATCTGAATATCATTCAAAGAGACTCCGGAAGTTGTTGGAGCTGAAGCATCGAAAACCACTCGAAGTTTGGTAGTCACGCTCTGCTCACGTAGTACTCCATGATGAGGCATATAATAGGCGATTTCGTTTCTGTCTTAACTCTCCACTTCGGTCATGTGTCAAGTATTCCGTCATAAAATCAACATATATTTGCTTGAATCTACTATTTTTCAAAAACTTTCGCTCTAGTGCTCGAAGCCTCCTTTTTCCTTGATAAAATGATTCTCCTAGATTCTCGATAGTATCTTTCAAAGGCATCGACACCATAAACCGACCATTTGATAAATGCCTCACGTTTTGTTGGAAATGAATCACGCAATCATTTTCTTCCTTTGACAAAGGTTTTGTGGCAGGACACTCTTTCGATTTCTCAAAACCGCGCAAGTTGGTTTTGAATATCAAGAGTACTAAAGTTACAACATAATTCGTTGTTTCGCTTAACGTTTTCAACCGGCCCAGAGATAATCCAACCAAACCGAGTTTTTTGCAAAACTGGACCAATGACCCCCAGACTAATCTGGTCGGTGCACAGCAGATTATAAAATAAATTTGCACCAATCAACACATCTATTTTTTCCGGTTTATAATAAGTTGGATCTGCTAATACTATATTTTTGGGAATATTGATTTCAGTAGTGTCAACCTTAATACTTGGAATATGTCCTGTTATATCTGGTAGAATCAAACAAGAAATTTTTTTATGGAAATCGTTATGAACAGAATGGATTTTTATCTCACATTTATGGGTTAGTTTCAATATATTCTGACTCAAACCGGAAACAGACATATTAATTTCTTCCTTTCTCAGGTTCAGTTTTTCAGAGTAATTCCCGGTTATAAAACTTGACTGGGAACCCGAGTCTAGAATGGCCCTGACTATGTGGGTATTTCCTTTGATATCAAAAACTTTCACATGAGCTGTAGACAGTAATTTTTTGAATTCATTGCTGTCAAAGTAGTCTGCGAATCTCTTTCAGGCTCTGAACTTTGCGGTTCGACATGCAATAAACATTATGTTCTTTATTACACCTTTTGCAATGTCCCAACCGACAATATTAACCGTAATGACCCCTCCTCAAACAATTGAGGCACAACTTTATACTGTTTATTTTTTCCACACGGTCAGTTATTGTCATTTTTAGAAATTCCTCGCAATTTGAAATGGTATGATCCCCTTTACATAAAGCGCAACGAATGTGCTTGTAAGTAAACCCTTTATATTCGAAAAACCTCTATTATATTTCGGCGATCCATTGCCGTTCCTTTGATTCGAACTACAATTTTGTTTATAGTTCTGTTCGCGATTTTGTTCGAGGGTTTCCAGTAAATCTGCGCGACCTTTGAGAAATTCTTTAAAATCACTCCACGTCGGAAGTTCCTTCGCGCATTTATGCTCTTCCCATTCCCTACTCGTTACATTGTCCAATTTCATTGCCACTATATGTATTATTAAGGTATCCCATTGATCGGTGGGTTGTTTCAACTTTGACAAAGCACTTAAATTCTTCGAGACTTTATCAATTAATTTTCTAATTTCCGCGGACGATTCTTTTTTAATGGATTCCAGGGCAAATAATGATGATACGTGGTTGTGGACCAAAAAACGCGTATTATCGTATCTATCGCATAAAGCCTTCCATGCCAATTTATAATTATTACTAGAAAATTCCAACGATCGCACAACTTTGGCAGCCCCACTACGAAGCGAAGCTCTCAAATAATGAAATTTCTCAATGTCCCCTAAACAATTATTCTGATGAATCAAACTGTCAAATGTGTCACGAAACTCGAGCCATGTTTCGTAGTCGCCACCAAAGTTGGGAAGAGCTATTATTGGTAATTTTACCGGAACATGTGGTAATGCATTACCTATTTGAATGATTCCTACTGATCTAACCGAAACACTGTCAGATGCGACATTATTTTCCCCATAAGTTATTGATGCCCTAGCCTTGGATAATAAAACCCTTGCTATTGAAGTTACTGCGAAAAAACTCGATTCAAATGATTGCTCTTCATGGTTACTTGTAGAAAATTCGAGTGCTTCTTGTACCCGATCAAAATCTTCTGATAACGGATCAATTCGATTTATTCTCTGATCGAGCTCTATTGAATCAACATCATTTAAAATGGATTAATTGGTTGTTTGTTCTACAAACGTTTTAAATAAAGTCAACTTTGATTTCAAACCGCCTCTCTTTTTTTTTAATGTGGATATTTCTTCCTCAGTGGCCATTTCAAACAATTTTAATTACAACGTGAATCAATGCTCTTTGCTAATACAAATCGTCTAATATTTGAAGAAAAGGAAATGGAATCTTACGCCTGCTTCAGTAATACAGCTGTAGTATGCAACTCTTCCGAGAGGAAAAGGAACGGCGCTGGGTACTCGACTGCGGTGGCCCACTGTACAATTGCACTTTTCACCCTTTATCAAATTGATATTAAACTAGTCCTTTTCATTTACATCGGTTCGATGGACCATATGTTACTTCAATAATGGACTGTATTGTACATATTCGTGTATTAAACTAATTTTTCTTAAAATCTGACAAGACAAGAATAATATTTCTAATATATAATTTTATTCATGTCAGTTCCTACCCTCACACAGCATAGGCGTAGGCACTGGGTTAAACTGGGCGTCAACACGATGACAACGCACCACTCAACAAAACGAAATTGCATTCCAGTTGTAATTTTTTATCCACACTAATTTTATTTTTTTCTACAAGGTGTTTTTGTCAACATCTGTGGAGGAAATGGAACATAAATTTATTCACCGGATATTTTTCACCTATTGATGTGCAGCTGTTTTTGTAGTTTATACGTTTGCTTTTTATCAGTTATGTCTTCCCAGTGCGTTTTTTCAGCTAAATTTATCTTCGTGTTGAAGATTTTCTCCCATGAAATTATACTTATCAGTGAAACTCCTCAACATTTGAGCTGTGAATACGAATTTGCAACATCCAAGTTGTTGAGTTTCATGAGATTCAGATAACACAACACGAAACGTGCTTATTCCACGCGTACATACAAAATATGGACTGAATTAGATATTTCATAGTGGAGTAGCTTGTTAGTTCAAAAACACCACGAATCTACATAACTTGATATTTCCTTTGAGAAAATATCTACATTGTGAATGAAACGTTCAACTGAGTACTGTACTTTCTGTTTACTACTTTATTTTAGCATATTTTGTATTATTCCTGTTATAAATGTTGTTGAATTAACGTTAGCATTAGTAATTCTACTGTGAAAATTTTTCATTTCAAATAATGGTGGACGATCGGGTCTGATGTCGTCAAGTAAAACTGCATTTTTATTAAGAATCGTTGCACCGATCGATTTTCCACACGAGTACTTTCATTCAGGAAATTGTCCAGGTAACCTTGTTTTGTTCAAACATATTGACAAATCCCAGTCAATTCAAAGTTTTGGGGTGTGAACCATCGGGGGTAGTCCGTTCCTGACTTTGTATTGAAACAACTGGCTCCTGCATGAAAACTCATCGAAGAAATTCCTTTGTTTAGTCAATTACCAAAATTCAGATAATTTTGAATATTCACTTTGAAAGTTATCAAAGAAAAACATTTTTCATTTTGTAACTTTGAGGGCCCGTAACTTGGTAACGAAGGCTTTTTGGAAATCAAAAGTTATATGAAGTACTGGTGATATTTTGACCCCATCTTTACATTGCCAAAAGGAAAAGAGGAAGTCCAGGGACACCCTGTATATTATCCCGACATATCTACAGTGGTCTAGTTAAATACTTGATTATCCATCGCGTATATCTGTTATATTTTGTACTGGTTGATTGAAATTACATCCGAAGAATAATACGGTTACGAAGTTAACCATTAAAAAATTTGACACCAATTATTGATCTCAGAAGCAATCACTGTTTTCGACTAATCAGCGAAATAAATTTAAACTAATATTTTCGAATGCAACAATCGAAATAATACAAAATTTTGCTGAATTCTGCTAAAAAACTATTGAAAGACATTAATTCTTTATCGCATTAGAAATGTCATGCAATCATTCCCCATTTAAAATTTTCCCTTATCACAACATGACTTTATAGCAATCGACGAGATTTTAAAATGAATGATCGATGCTCTATCGAAGGAAGGATATCAATACGTTATCGATTGTATATTTTGCAAGTACATAATTTCCATCATCAAACAGAAACGTTGCTGGAAAATAAAAATTTATGAAATCGATATTACATCTCAAATTTAATTTTTACAGGTATATATTTTTTGAATTGCATAAAATTATAATTTACCTTCCATTCGACTTTCTCACTCCAATTGTGGTTTCGCATGAAAAATTCTATTGAATTTGCATGGAGGACTGAAATGTTATCGACACGTAAGAATCATTTGCTTGATTTATAAAAAAAATTTAAATAAAGAGGGAAAACATGTTGGTAGGCAATTCTATTTCAGTTGTAGCTCCAGGACTATCAGATGAATGTGCATTGTTTTTGGTTAGTTAAATAGTTGTCTGTCATAGAAATACAATTGTCAGTCTTCATATTATTCTGGTAATAAATCATGTCCATTCATTACTCTGTAAACAGAACACTCTGACTCAACACAGTTGTAATAATACCGTTCATACAACAATAGTATATTAAAGTATAAGTGGATAAAAAGGGCTTTAAAACACGCGCGATTTTTCGAGCACGACGGCGCAGCCGGAGTGCTCGAAATAGAGCAAGTGTTTTTAAGACCAGTTATCCACGAATACTTTACGTTATTTTTTTTTATTGGTGCACTTTGAAATCATATATACTGTCATTATTACTACAAAAAATAGAAATAAGAACTAATAATGCAAGAAGGTTGAATTCGTGATGTGACATCAGTATACCTTTCGTTGTCATGGAAATGAGAAAAACATTCATTTGCAATTTGTTACCAAAGATCAATATTTGTTGTCACCAGAGCTCAAAAATGAATGATTCTAATATCGATTTTTTGAATAGTGAGGCAGAATCGCGGTTAATACCGCAAAAATCCAGTGATATATATAAAAAAAATATGAAAAGTTCATCAAATGGATGGAGGAGCACATATAAATGAACGAATTGCGAGTAATATTTTATCTGACGTTACAAGGTACTCCTGTCAGATCAATAATCAAAAATTTGTCATTTAGACTTCACGTTTCTCGATTTGTTGATGTTGTCATGGTTACCTTTAAAAAACGCGCGTTTTTTAAAGTTTGATTTAAACACGCTGAGGCGTGCTTTAAATGGGTAAAATGGGGCACCAATAAAAAAAAAATTGTATAAGGGTAGGACTGTAAAATTATAGGGGACACTGATTCTATGAATGCTCTGTCCAAATCTTTATCCTGTGAATATATTCACTCAATTATTTCCGATACGAGAATCATGTAAATGTAATCAATGTTTGAGAAAGGGGTATGAAAATGACTTACCCAAGCTTGAAGAGTAGGAAATAGAAAGTAGGAGCAGCTTCGTTTTGTGTGAAAGGTCACTCACGATCGCACTTCGTCGTGAAGATAATTTCGCTAATTAATAGCACGTGTGTGTATGGTACCATCAATTGCCGGAAAGTCTATTTTCCTTTTTGTGCCCTAGGTTCTCGGCTTAGGCGGCACTCTTGATTCTTTCTTCAATATCGTTGCTATCGAAGCGAGATACGAGGGTAGGACGTGGAATAGTAATTTTATAGGAGTTAGGTACTTTTGATTGAGCAAGGATTGCTAAGGGTTGTCTTATGAACAAATAATCATAAATAAAAGTAAAATAATTCGCGAAATGAATTCTGAATACCAATCAGTATATGTATAAAGGAAAAATAGAATAAACAAGTAATGAGTATATAAAAATAAGAAAAAAAAACGTAATAATCAGAAGGAAAACGAAACATTCCCACTCCACTGAAGATGCCGGGGCATATTCAGAATAATCAACAATTGGGTAATGGACATAGTTTTACAAAGGGTCGCTTCATAATGCCACTCTGGCAATATTGTCTGTCTCAAAAATCAGTTCGACAATCCTACCAAGTACCCACTCTAGGGGATTAGTGTTGCCGTCCTTCATAAGAACCATGGTCCCTATCGAAAAGAGTTGAGCTGGATTTGTCCATTTGTTTTTTTGCTGCAGAGTATGCAGATACTCATGATGCCATCGATTCCACAGATCGCGATGGATTCTTTGCAACAATTGATATCTGGTCAATCTATTACTGGCAATATTTGTATAATCGGGGTCCAGAATAGTCGTTGAAGGCTCTAGACTCAAGAAGTGACCGGGGGTTAATACAAACAAATCGTTCGGATCCGTACTCAGGGGACATGAAGGTCGAGAGTTCAAAATTGCTTCAGCCTGAATAAGAACCGTATTGAACTCTTCATACGGTAACAGTTGACTGCCTATCGCTTTTTACAAATGTGACTTCGGCGATTGGATATCAGCTTCCCAAATGCCTTCCATATGGGGATTGCTAGCGCAATTATATTTCCAAGTAATCGATTCTTGTTCAATAGCGTGAACAAAAAGTTTTTGTAAATATTTTCCTGCCCCTACGAAATTAGTTCAATTATCAGAAATGATGGTTGTGCATCTGCCCCTTCTAGCTATGAATCTGCGCAATGCAGCTAAGAAGGCTTCTGTAGATATATCAGAGACTTATTCTACGTGAACTGCTTCCGTAGCGACACAAATGAATAAGCATACGTATGATTTAACGGTTCTAGAACCACGTAATCTACCCATGGTTATGGAAAAAGGGCCACGAAAGTCAACACCTACTATCGAAAAAGCTTCGTTTACGTTACCCGAAACTTTGGTAAATTGCCCATCGGGGGCTGAAATGCAATAGGTTGGATTTTTCAACATGTAAAACCTTTCGAATTACTCTTTTGGGCGAAATTACCCAGAAGTTTCGTGATAGAAAAAACTAGGTTGTTTGTATACTACAATGTAAATAAGTTATGTGAATTTCATTAATAATGAGTTCAGTCAATTTCGATGTGCCAGGCAAGAGAATGGAGAATTTTTCATCGTAGGATATTTCCGAATGGCACAATCGGCCTCCAACACGTAACAATTCCTCTTTATCTAAAAACGGGTTCAGTTTTCGCATGACCTTTGGAAGTAATTTTTTTCTTTTCAGAAAAATCATTTCTTCCTTAAAATAATGATTTTGAATTTGCTTAACGACAAAAAATAAGGCTCGGTGCATTTCAGAAAGCGTAAACCATTCCGAAACGGGTTTTTCACGAAATTTGAAAAAACAATGGCGCGCAAAAAGTAGGCTACTATTCTTTTTATCTGGGATAAAGAATTATATTTTTCGAGCGCACAATCGATAAAGTTCCAGTTGATTATTGTAGTTATAGAAAAATTCTTCTTCTCCTCAAGAGCTTCAATAGACTTCGCGTTCGTGAATGTCCTAAATTCCCACGAGTCTTCACCTTGACAGAGAAATCGGGGACCTTGCCACCATAAAGAGAAATTTGCAAGTACCAAAGGGAATAAACCTCGTGACCCACAGTCAGCGGGGTTGATATTTGACGAAATATGGTACCAACATTGTGGAGATGATATTTCTTGTATAAAACTCACCCGATTGCTCACGAATGTTTTCCAACAGTGTGGAGAACTTTGTATCCAGTTTAATGTTACCGTACTGTCCGTGAAAGTGAAGATTTTCTCAAATTCCATTTTATTTTCAATGGTATTCATTACATATTTCATAAGTTTCGTGAGTAATGTGGCCGCACATAATTCGAGGCGAGGTAGACTGATTCTCTTTAGAGGAGATACTTTGGATTTACCGCAAACCAAAAAGGTTTTCATAGAACTGTCTCTATAAACAATTCGTAGGTATACGACTGCGCAATACGCCTTTTCTGAAGCGTCGGAAAATCCGTGTAATTGTTGAGACATTGCGTTCTCTGTATCAATTTTCCGTGAAATATTGAGGGTGAGAAAACAAGTGAGTTCTGATTTGAAATTTTTTCCATTTTGAAATTATTTCTGTTGGAGGGGGTTGATCTCATGCCAATCCCAAAGTCCATAGATACTGTATAATTATTTCTGCATAAACGGTAATCGGTGTGAGAAATCCCAAGGGATCGAAAATCCTCGCAAGTTCGGATAAAATCGTTCTCTTAGTACATTCCTCATTTGACGCATCGAAAGAATAAAATAATTTATCTGTATTTGGGTTCCACTTCAGCCCGATAATTTTCACAGTAACATCGGTTTCCAAATTTAAAGAAGAATTGATATTTTGAATATGAGTTTCAGGTAAATCTGACAAAAACTCGAAATCATTGCTCATCTATTTTCTAGCTTCGAAGCCGGCCCTGAATAAAAGTTCAACGAGTTGGGCTTTCATCAGTGAAATTGTTTGGGGCGAATTATGACCAAAAATTATATCATCAACATACACAGAGTTTCTGAGTACTTTTGAGGCTGAAGGCAGGTCATTATAATCTGCAGATAACTGTGAGATACATCTTATCGCCAAAAAGGCTGAACAAGAAACTCCAAAAAGTAAGCGATTTATTTCATAATCTTTTATGGGTTCGTCACGGAAAAAACTCCATAATATTCTTTGAAAATTTCTATGTTCTGGAGTTACCAATATCATTCGATACATTTGTCGCAAATCACAACATATAACAAATTGGAGTAATATTTTTACGAGGTCAGTTTGTAGTTTAGGGCCCACGTAAAATGCATTATTTAATGAAATTTTGTCAGTTGCATGACTAGAAGCATCGAACACCACGCGTAGGGGAGTGGATGTTGAATCTTCTTTGAAAACAGCATGGTGGGTTATGTAAAAACAATTATTTGATTCAGAACGTGGAGGCTCAGTGACTTGCCTCATATGATTGCTATCTAAATAATCAGATATGGCTTCGGAGTATGCCTTATGAAAGTTAGATTTTGCAATAATCTTTTTTCTAAAAAGGAAAAGCGGCGGAGGGCCACCGAACAGGTATCCCCAGAATCAGGAGTGACAATTTTGAAAGGAAGTGATACAATATATCTTCCTTCCTGGCTTCGAGAAGTAGTTTCGGAAAAGTAATTTTCACAATATCGATTTTCGGCAGAAGTAACTGGCGTATCGAGTATCTCTTCTATTTGCCAAGAATTTTGTTAAATCTAAATTGGTATCCGCGAATTTTGTGAAAAATGATTTTATGGACTTTGAAATACAAGGTGTCGAAGAGATTTTTCCCATAACGACCCAGCCGTATATAGTGTTGATACAAACCTACCCGAACGGGACCATTATACAATCTACCGTCCTGCAAAACATAAGGAAATATGTTATTCCATGAAAATGTGGGTCTGCAAGTTTCAATTTTGATAAAAATGAAAACTTTTCAATCGAAAATGATGTAGAGGGTATTTCATCACAAATTTTATCTTAAACAATAGCTTCCGAATCAACTGTATGATTTGTATTATGCAATAGTGCAATGGACACCGGATTTGGAAGACATGCACATTTTGTCTGAAACTTGTAATGTCATGGCGATATTGAACTTTGGTAACCCTAGTTTCATGGAAAATCTCTTGCTGATGAAAGAAGATTGGGCACCGCTATCTAAAATGGCACGGATAGGGTGCCATTGCCCGAATTTATTTTTAATATTGTTCCACACTGTAGAAAGAAGAATTTTGCGATTGTTATTCAACATACCCACTGTAGCGGTTTTGTTAATATGAGAATGTGAAGCAGTGAAGTTCCTGAAATGCCCTATTTGCCCGCATCGCCAACATTTTATTGGGCGGCAGTTGACTGGGCTGCTTTGGCTCGTGATTGGCTGACGAACGGGGCTTCTTGGTGGCGGCGTGTCTACTTATGCGGTTAGCCTGGTAACTGCTGGTGGAGCCAATGTCCTATATGGGATGGCAGGCAAGGAAAATGCTGGTCGCTGAGCTTGCTTGATCTCTGCACGTAAAAGCTCATACTCTCTGGCAGCTTTGGCAAACCCCTGAACGTCGTTGAAGTCAGTCCCCCTGATTTCACGCCGGAACTCTGGGTGGAGGTTGTGATATAGCCAGTTCAATTCCTGATCTGGCAAAATTCCACCATAGCGGCGAATCAGGGTCTGCAGGTCGGTGTTCCCCCACAGACTATTTGTCCGTCTACTGATGGCCGCTTCCAGATCGATGCGGTCGTTGACTGGAAAGGAGAAGTCCTGGAAAGCGGTGCAGAAGTCTCCCCACCTAGTCCAGCATGCCCGGTTATTTCTAAACCACATGGCAGGCATTCCTTCTAGCAACTCTGGCATAGCCTGCAGGAGGTGGTCGGGTGGAATGCCTTGGGACTCCAGCCTTTCCAAGAAGGTGGCAGGACCAGTGGTTCCATCAAACGTTATCCGCCAGTCTTCTATTTTTAGCGGGACCATCCCTACAGTTGTGGTAGGCGGCAATGGGGCGCCCTGTACTCACAAGAGGATCCCTGTGAGTACTTCACTCATGATCGGATTCCCAGTATTCGTCACCGGAATTGTTGGCACTACTGGTGGCTGTGCGGTGGTCGTGGCGGCTCCTGTTGTCGTGGCGGGAAACTGAAGGGGATCAGTGACAGTTGGAGCAGGTGATGCTGCACGTTCTCCTCGGAGGAATTTTACTAGCCGCTTTGGTTTATCATCCACAGTGCCAGTGGTCTCCAAGTGGAATCTAGCGAGCTCGGTGTCTAGCTCCTCCTTGCGTAGCTGGTATACCCACTCGACGCGAGTATCATTTGGACTCAGCGGCAGTGGGTATCCGGCAGGTCCTGCGGTACTTACTGGGACGGTGGTGGGGTTTTTGTCCCTTGTGACATCTTCGGTGAATACGGCTCGCACGTCTTACTTGTTTCACGGTCGAACCCCTACTTTCAGTTTGGTGCTCGTATCTCAAGAACCGTACCTCTTATTGACGAACGGGTGATGAGGATCGCTTCTGCGTAGTTTATAACCTTTTAAAGGAGGTATCGCACGGACGCCTAGCTCTCTTCTGAGCCGAATTTGACAATCTGTCAGAAGTGACAGGTCGGTAGCCTATGACTGGTGTTGGTGTCATGTATTCCACGGAACCGGTGTCAGGAATTTTCTACGGTTCCCACTCTTTGTGCTGTCTTTCTTCCTCACACCCCTGGTATCTTACGAACGGCTGACGTAATCGGTAAACGGATGATGGCAATCGGTTCTACACCCTTGAAAACCCATTAACTTTCTTTTGAGTCGAAGTTGACATCTGTCAAAAATGACAGGTCTGCCGGTTTCAGTGTATTTCTATGCAGTATACCCCACGGAACTCGTTTCAGGGCCTTTCGAAAATCTAAGAGCTTTGGATTACTTCCTCAACTCGGAGGCGGACTTTGACCTATTTTCCTATTATGATTTTTTTGCCAAAATGTATAAATTCAAGATGACGAACGAGTTTTGTGATTTGTGGAGCGACTCTATCCATAAATGGTATTAGGGGTTGTTAGGGTAAAAAAATAGGATTTTTTGTTGAAATTTGATGATTCAAGATGCCATAGTTCATCACTAAATGAAATGTGATGAAACATATTCGAAAACTTTTCAAAGACAAATTTTATTCGAATGCTCTTGAAGAAAACAATAATTTCTTCACATGTGTTACGTAGGTTATTCTGTAACAGATTCAATAGCAGGTGTTCAAACTGACAATATTGTGCGGCAAGCGTTTAAATGTGATACTCACAGAATAACCTACGTCACAACTCCAAAGAAATCTGTTTTTTCTTTTTAGTGCATTCGAATGAGAGCTTGTCTTCAGAAAGTGTTTTCAATCAATTTCACAAGCTTTTATTTAGTTTCACTAGTTAGTACGTTCGTTCGTTAGGTCGTTCGTTAGCTAGGGTCAAATCTTGCAAGTGAATTTTGACCAATTTCTAGTCGTCTGATTAATTTGAAAATGCATTATGAAATTTTTGTTAGAGAAAAAAACAAAATGGCGGTTCCAAGATGGCGGACGAGATTTGTAATTATTTTCCGATTTGATTCAAAATTGGTATGTGGGGGTTTTTGGAGTCGGAGATCATGAATTTTTTGTCAAAATCCATAAAATTGAGATGGCGGTTCCAATATGGTGGAGGAGTTTTGTGTTTATGGTCCGATTCGATTCAAAATTGGTATGTGGAGGTTTTTGGGATCGGAAATGATGAAGTTTTTGTTAAAATTCGTAAATTTGAGATGGCGGCCCCAAGATGGAGGACAAGTTTTGTAATTATGGTCCAATTCGGTTCAAAATTGGTATACAAGAATTTTCTTGGTCGTAAATTATGAAATTTTTGTCAAAATCCATGAATTCAAGATGGTGGCTCCAAGATGGCGGACGAGTTTTGTGATTATGATCCGATTTAATTCAAAACTGGTATGTGAATGTTTTTGGGGTCGGAGATTATGAAATTTCTATCAAAATTCATAATTTCAGATGGCGGCCCCAAAATTGAGGTCGAGTTTTGTGATTATGGTCCAATTCGATTCAAAATCGGTATGTTGGGGTTCTCGGGGTCGGAGATTATGAAATTTTTATCAAAATCAATAAATTTCAGATGGCGGCCCCAAAATTGAGTCGAGTTTTGTGATTATGGTCCAATTCGATTCAAAATTGGTAGGCGGGGGTTTTCAGGGTAGGAGATCATGAACTTTTGGCCAAAATTTATAATTCGATAAGACGGCGTCAAGATGGAGGACATATTTTATTCAAAATTGATATGTGGGGGTGTTCAGGTTCGGAGATTATGAATTTTTTGTCAAAATCTATTAATTCAAGACGGCGCCTCCAGGATGACGGACGAGTTTTGTGATTATAGTCAGATTCTATTCAAAATTGGTGTGTGGGAGTTTTTGGAGCCGGAGATCATGATTTCTTCCAGCTCAAAACTTACTGGAAAGAGACCTTGTAATAATGATGCACTATTGGAAATCAACAGATTAGGGCGAACTAACTAAAAAGTTAAAATAAAACTAATAAAAAAACTTTTTAAAGCAAGCTTTCTTTCAAGCCGTGTACTAAAACGTATAAAAAAATTAAAGTCATCGCTGACAATGATCTAATTATTTTTTGCTGAATTATTTGGTTTCAAAAATCTTGTCGCAATTGTAATAAAATTATTACTTATTATACTTTGTGAAATAAAATACCTTCCTATATTAAAAAAACCCCAGTTCTCACTAACCAACTGATCACTGCCCAATCAAATTAGTTAGTACCTACTTTGGATGAACACTTCGCGCGACAAGCTTTTTGAAACCAATTAATTCAACAAAATATAATTAAATCATTGTCAGCGATGACTTAATTTATTTTATAGGTTTCAGTACACGGCTTGCATAAAATTTCGTCTTTGAAGAGTTTTTTCATTAGTTATTCTTCATTACAAGCTTTCATTTAGTTTCACCTGTCGGTTCGTTCGTTCGTTCGTTCGTTAGGGTCAAATCTTGCAAGTGAATTTTGACCAACTTCTAGTCGTCCGATTGATTTAAAATTAGGCAGATATTCATAATTCCGGTGACAATGCATTATGGAATTTTTGTTAGAGGAAAAAACAGAATGGCGGCTCCAAGATGGTGGACGAGATTTGTAATTATGGTCCGATTTGATTCAAAATTGGTATGTGGGGGTTTTCGGGGTCGAAGATTATGAATTTTTTGTTAATATTCATCAATTCAAGATAGCGGCTCCAAGAAGGCAGACGAGTTTTGTGATTATAGTCCGATTAAGTTCAAAATTGGTATGTGAGGGTTTTCGGTGTCGGAGATTATGAATTTTTTGTTAATATTAAAATTCAAGATAGCGGCTCCAAGGAGGCAGACGAGTTTTGTGATGATAGTCCGATTCACATCAAAATTGGGATGTGGGGGTTCGGGGTCGAAGATTATGAATTTTTTGTTAATATTAATAAATTTAAGATAGCGGCTCCAAGAAGGGGCAGACGAGTTTTGTGATGATAGTCCGATTCAATTCAAAATTGGAATGTGAGGGTTTTCGGTGTCGGAGATTATAAATTTTTTGTCAAAATTAAAAATCCAAGATGGTGACTCCAAGGTGGGGTCGAGATTTGTAATTATGGTCCGATTTGATTCAAAATTGGTATGTGGGGTTTTCGGGGTCGGAGATTATGAATTTTTGGTCAAAATTCATAAATTCAAAATAGCGGCTCCAAGATGGCAGACGAGTTTTGTGATTATGGTCCGATTCAATTCAAAATTGGTATGTGGGAGTTTTCAGTGTCGGAGATTAAAAATTTTTGTCAAAATTAAAAATCCAAGTTGGTGACTCCAAGGTGGCGGACGAGTTTGATTCAAAATTGGTATCTGAGAGTCTTTAGGGTGGGAGATTATGAATTTTTTGTCAAAATTCATAAGGTTGAGATGGCGGCTCCAAGATGGAGGACGGTTTTTGTGATTATGGTCCAATTTGATTCAAAATTGAAGTGGGGGGGTTTATGAAGGCGAAGATTATGAATTTCAGTCGAAATTCATACATTCGAGATGGTGATCCCAAGATGGGAGACGAGCTTTGTGATTATGGTCCTATTCGATTCAAAATTGGTATGCGGTGGTTTTCGCGGTAGGAGATTCTGAATTGAGTTATCAGGAATCACAAGACCTCCACAGCCCCCACTCACTACGAGTGAGTTTCCTAGGGACCTTAGAGCTCCTTTGGCCGCAATATGTTCAGGCTGGCCAAGAATAAGCAAAACCGCCGCGTCATTACAAATGATATGATTAATCGCTGAACAGCGTCACGTGGCTGCGCTGGCCCCATCGTAGTAACATGGGGCCGTTGTTAAAATGTAAGGAATGGCTTAATCGCAAGCACTTCAGCCTAGGCAGGATGAAACGGCACAACCTGTACGTGGAAGGACAGGCCCTATGTCATGCCGCTCCACCGAGCCCTCGGATGCCATGGTGGGCACGCGCCCTAACGTCCCCACCCAGAGCTGCCAGACCATTCACAGCAGATTTGCTCTAGACCCCCCTCCAAGAAACGGTGGCCGTCAGAAACTGAACGTTGTTTTCTGATATTGAACTCCCCGTCCAATACCTGTCACCTTGACTTTCCCTCGCTATGAAAGGTGCAAGCTGGGCTTCGTCCCAGTATTTTGCCATCTTCGCTTCATGGGCTCTATCAAGATCACCAGAAGACATCACTTGGGCATCGATGATAGCAACGGGTCTCCCTTCACCGCAGTTATGTCGGGTTTTCTTACACCCACCGCTGTCTGATACAGTTTATCATACCGAACAGCCCGTCCTTTTTTCACCAGTGAGTTCCCCACCGCCTTCACTATACAATTGTGGCGTAAAATCCTTCCCCGTGCGTGCATAAACACTTCTGCACGATATGGCCGGCCGTCTCAGTTTCCTGACATTCGGCGCGACACATAACGGGCCGATTGCCCGGTCCCCGACGTCCGCGGGAGCACCTCATTCCACTTGCTAGTGCATTTGACCGCACCCAATTGTAATGCACGAAAATCACCTCCCCTCATAAATGGGTTTTTAGATGAGACCCAGCTTGATGAGAAACGGCTGCCACCTGTTTATGGTTAGATTATATTCAAAATACGGTATATTGAGGTTTTTGAGGTCGGATTGGAAATAAGCTGGGGAATTTTGGAGATGCGAATTATGATTTTCTCAAGAATTACTGAGAATAATGAAATGTATATAATAATAATGGTCCTTATTAGGACAACCGTGTATACATTTCGTGTGATCAGGTGATTTAACCTGAAATTTTTTTAAAGTTGACCTGGAAGTCGGAGTTCAGTAGCTCATAATGTAGGACAATGTGAGGTCATGTTCTAATGAATGAAATAACTATTCAAAAACAATATTTCCCAGAAATTCACCAACAAAATTATTCAGATAGGTTATTAGGTTAGTATTGGATTGAAAAGTTAGCCGCGCAATATTTTCGGTTCGAATAAGAAAACTAATTATTCTTGTGCGACGATAAGTGTTTAAATCTACAACTCACATATCTAGAGGTGCTGGTGTTATGCTGAGTATAATAATCTATAATGATTCAACTGCCGTTAGTTACATTTTCGACGCCAAAAGGCAATTCTCTAAACACTCACCAATCGCTAAAATCATATCTATCCATTCTTGAATGGGATAAGTTTTCATTTTCGACGTTGATAATTCAGTGAATGTTTTGAATAACGTGAAACACAATAACTGTCAATAAGAATTCTTTCAACAAGTTGAATAAATGTCGTTTCAAAGCTCTCTTGATTCAAAGAATGCATTGAAATAAGAACTACTATTTGAAAAAGCCAATATCTGAAAAACTATTCAGGTTAGGTATAGGGAACTCCCATATGAAATGAAAGATAATTGAATTTTATATTGTTCAGACCGAAAAAATACAGGGTGTTCTATTCGAAATAACAAAGTTATCTTTGTCCGAAATTATAAAAAAGTGACACTGATTTTTGAACATTTTTGTATGATATTGAGAAACGGGTTTCATCGAAATCAATAGCCCAAAACCTCTTCCATGCTCAGTCAGAATTCGAAGAGATGATTTCTATACATTTCAATGTTATTTAGTTTCCAATTGTACCTAGCATTTTCCTAAAAAAATCAATAACTCGAGAACGGTTATAGTTAGGTACATAGTACCTCATATGAAATCATATTCTTTATTCCTGACCTATTCAAAAGTGTAACGGAATACAGAGTGTTCCATTTAAAAAAACGTAACTTTGATATGTCACACTTTTTTGAGCCACCCTGTAGACTCCAAAATAATTTCCTTTTGCAGCCTTAATCAATATACATGAAATTAACATATTTCCGAAAAAATTAATGGTTTGGTTTACAGGGACCGTGTCCTATGGGGTGCCCCACCCTGTATATATATATATATATATATATATATATATATATATATATATATGTACTAACAACAAATTGCCGGGATAGTTATCGAGATAATAGTAATTTACGTAACACGTTCCGAAAGTGATATTTTACGGGATGAGTGGGAACTTTCACAATTAACTTCTGTTGATTTTATCAAGATTCTGAGAATATTATTGTAGACCAATTGTTTTACGAACATTATCACAATGAATTTCTGAGGACATTATCAAGATTCTGAGAATATTATAGTGGACCAGTTTTTTTACGAACATATTCACTATTAACTTCTGTGGACATTATCAAGATTGTGGGAACATTATCTGCGAGACCCGTAAAATCACTTATGGATCGTGTTACGTACAATATTTTTTATGTAGTCGTTTTGAATGTTAAAAAGGATATCGATGGATAATAACGTATGTAGACAATTACATATAACAATCACTCTTATGATTACATTACTTATGAATATTAATCACACAATTATAACAATTACTTATATTAATATTATAAGGTATATTACCAGGAGTGGTAGTGTTAAAATTGGAATTAGACGCATCAGTAATAGTACTAGTTTTCGAAATATTAATTTTGTCACGGCCCTTTTCAATCTGTTAAGCTAATTTTGTTTCTTAAAGAATTTGCTATGTATCCCTCTGCTACATTGGTTAATTTCCATCCTCCGTGTCTCTTCAAGTTGGTTATACTACCACTTTCAGCGAGTAAAGTGACCGGTGTATTCTTTGGGATTCGGTAATTTAAGAAATTCAGCGATTGTCCAGGCGATTTTTCCGAAAGTGTGAATACCAATAGGTTGTATGTACATTTTCCGTTTTTTTAATTAACGAAAAATCTACGATGTGATGTATTTGCTTGACGTAATGAAAAATGAATGAATGAATAAAATAGAAGCGTTTGAGATGTGGTGCTATCGGAGAATCCTCAAGATCCCTTGGACTGCACATACCAGTAATGAAGAGGTACTCAGACAGCTGAACAAGGATCGAGAACTCCTGAACACCATAAAAACAAGAAAGGTCAGTTATTTCGGACATATAATGCGAGGTACCAAATATCACATCCCCCGCCTGATTATTCAAGGAAAGGTTGAGGGCAGAAGATGGATAGGTCGCAAAAAGCTATCGTGGCTACGAAACATTAGAAACTGGACCGGACTGGGAGTAGAACAACTTTTCCGAGTAGCGACAGATAGAGACCAATTCAACCAAATTGTCATGGAGATGGCCCACGCTTGAAGAGAGGCACGGCACCGGAAGAAGAAGAATGAAAAATATTTTCTGTATAAAGAAATATCATTTTCTCCAATGACGACAAAGGTTCTATCCATATTCGTTCCAGAATTAGGAATTTTAATCACTAACATGGTTGTCTTATCTTTAATATCCAAATTCATTTTACAAAGCTCTTCACGACGACAAGCTTCTGCCAAACCAATTATTAATGCAACCTAAAATAGGAATGAAAAATCATAAGGAAGAAGAGGAATTAGATTTAATTATATTACCTTTGTCATTAGGTAGATGTTATCTCCAGCTTCTGATAAGAAGTGATCTATTTCATCTTTATTCAATACTTTAAATTTTTTTGGTTTATATCCAATGGATTTTCTTTAAAGGAAAGCAATGACTTTGGCCTAGCGGCTTATATCTATATCATTTTAAATATTAATTGTGGACTTAAGCATCGAGTAATTGCTGCTTGATGGCTTTAAAATTTCAGATTTTTCCATTAATATGCAAGAATCACTTGTTCATTTAAAGTATGCACATTTTCATCATTTCTCCATTTTTGAAATGAATTGTAGACCAATTCATACCTCTCTCTGGACTTTACCGGCAAAAATTCATAAGCAGCCGCTTTAGCAGATTCACTTATCTCATGTGGAATCATTTCAGCCTCACTTTGACTACTGATATCCATTTTTATGATTTGAAAAGCGAAAAAACACACCAATGTTACATGACAAGCGCTGTCATTATAAAATACAAAGTTCATGTTAGTAGTGTATCTAGGGGGGTTCTACCCCAAAATCCCATGCTTTTTTCTATGAAGGTTCATTTGGGTACTTTTTGGTCCCGCGGCTAAGATTTTCAGGTATATTCGGAGTGAGTTCTCCCATAGATGGTGTATATATATCTTTCCACTGCTTCTTCTATTGATATCATGATTACATTTCAAGGCGTTTTTCAGAAGTTATCTCTCCTACCTAGGATACCTGCTCACCAAGACAGACACAACCGTGACCATCCGTGACCACTCATGACCATTCTTGACCACTCATGACCATCCATGAAGATCCTTAACCGTCCGCGATCATCTTCGTGACCATCATCCCGACCCGAGTGACCTTCCGTGGCCACTCGTGACCATCCATGAAAACCCGTGAACGTCTACGATCATCATCCTATTCCAGTCGGCATGCGTGTCCACCGTGAGCATCCATGAACATCCGTGACCATCCGTGACAATTCGTGACCACCCCTGTAACCATCCAAAAAATCACAGTTTCAATAGTTCGATTTGTTTTAATATCTCAATAATATTCTTCAATATCAACCTAAGCTAACCAAAACTAACTAAGTCCTTGGAGAGATGGATTATGTGTTTTGATCGTTTGCTTCCGTAATGATATATCTAGTAGTATTCTTCAATACTGAGCACTGTATATTGATATACGTATTGATATTTTTTACAACCTAACCAAAAATAACCCAAATATACCTTTCCAAAGAGTTGAGTTCTGTTATTTTCACCTGTACTGTATTGATTCTTTTGTTTCAACTTCCTACTATTTCAATGGAACGCTCATTTAATGAACTTATTTTCAGTTCTACAAACTGAGTATTTTTATATTCATCTACAGAATACCTCCATAGTTACATTCTTCAATCACTTATCTACGTGCAATAGGAAATAATTTACTCATCCACCGTGATTTCAAAATCAACAAGTTTCAACAGGTTCGAACAAGTTCACCCAAGTTTTATATATGGATGCTCGGAAATCATCAGTCTCCAGGTGTTCATTATCGGAAATATTCGGTTCTATGACCATGCCTGATCGTGGACATGAAAGCAGCTGCATTTCATAGTGAAATCATTATTTATCAGCCTCTCATATGAAGAGCACCTCGTTGTTCTCAGTCAAGTATCAACTTATACTCGCGTATTGAAGTTGAAATGTTGTCTGCAGTAGATTACCTATGGAAAATTCAAGAGCAACTGGACAGAGTCACTTATTTCTTCGAAGTAGATATTTTATCCATACAGAAACTATAAATGAATCCGAAATCTTTCGGAACAGTTATTCTGTAACAGGAATATTTAAAAATTAATTTCCAAATATGATCTAATTCGAAATTTGTCATATATTTTCAAGGATACTCTTCATTCCAGAAAGCTTTCTCAATATATCCACATCTCATATACACATTTATATTTATCATTTGTGTCCTTCTGTAACATGTCAAAATTATTTCTTACACGAAACAATACGTTATTCATGAAGCTCAATATACATCATTCATCAGCATATTATCATCATGAATTATATCTCTTAAGTTTAGTTTTTATCTAAATCCTTCACCAGTTTTCAGTGTATCATTCTTGTTAAAAATTGGAGTCTTCTTTATTTTATGTACAATGATAAAAAAATACAACTGACCAAATGATATAAAAGAAAATCATTTGAAATTTACAATAAACAACATTTTCGATTCCAAGGTCTTCAACGATTTCTCGTCATGGAATGTATATCATACAAACTGTTCTAAACAACAATCAATCGAAATGAACCTCAAAAAAATTCAAACGATGCACATTTGAGCACCAATTGAACCTACCCAAATCATACATATCCTTATAAGTAGCATATACAGAGTTTGCAGACCAAATTTCTACTTCTGAACATCACAATCAACTGAATTAATCCTACTCCTATAAATTTCCACCAATCACTTCTTACCATAAACTCAATAATTTCAATTTATGACACCTAATGATAGACAATTTACATATTATCAAATTATTTCCATCAATATTTTCTCCGAAGCAGCCATTTCATTATTGATAATATTTATTTTACCCATACAAAATCCATAAGGGCCCAAAAAATCATTCAAAATACAAAATTCCGTAACAGGAATATCCAGAAGTATATATTACCAATATATGATCTAATTGCACATAATTTGCATATCATTGAATTCATTTTTGTTATCTATCTCAGAACACACTCAATTCATTCCAAAACCGTAATCTGTCAAAATACAATAAATTCGAATTGCCCAAATTTAATATTTTTTACTAGGTTTATCATAAACAGTGATATTAGTCAAACAACAGTCAGATGCTTCGAAAATATCGAATACAATAACAGAAATACCTGATACATACAACTGATCTAATTACCCCAATTGGCACATTATCGAAGTACTTTTACACGTTGTCCTTCCACCTATATATATTTCAGTCAAATTATAGAATTATACGCGAAAAAACATGTTTTGACAAGAAGATCATTCATTTTCACAAGTATAAACATGTTACAATATACATTGCAGAATATGCTCTAATTCTCCCCTATCTAGCTTAAATTCGAACTAATTTTTTTACTAAAGTCATGCAGAAACCACAACGAATAATTCAATAGAATTAAAAAACCCATAAACTGTCGCAAAATCCTTTCAAAATACACAATTATTCCGTAGAAATGCCAAGAATTCACACTGTCCAATAAAATCTAATTACTTAAAATTTGCAAATTTTCAATGTTATTTTTGTACTAGATTAATTAAAAAACAGTATTTATATAATTCAAACAACATTCATACTCAAACCCTCAAATGATTCAAAAATATGGAATACAGTAACAGAAATACCTGATACATATATTGCTAAATTAATCTAATTACACCAATTTGTACATTATCAAAGAACTTTTTCACGTTTTTCCTTCAAAGATTAACATATCCAATGAGATTATACACGAAAACACTGTTCGAACAAGAATATTTTACATTTTCACGAGTAAAAGCTCATTATATATACATTGCAAAATGTGCCCTAATTATCCTAATTATGCATAAATTCAAATTCATTTTTCACTAAAGTCATGCAGAATACTACAATGATTGATTCAATCAAAAACCCACCAGAAACCGATCATAAATATGGAAAAACATCAATTAATATCAGTAGAGGTTAGGTCATTTCATCCCACCCCCTCCTCTTTTTTTATACGCACCTAACCTCTACTGATATTAATTGATGTTTTTTCATATTTATGAGCGTTTTTGGTGGTTTTTTATTGAATTATCAATCATTGTAGTATTCTGCATGACTTTAGTGAAAAATAAATTTGAATTTATGCATAATTAGGATCATTAGGGCACATTTTGCAATGTATATTATAATGTGCTTTTACTCGTGAAAATGTAAAATATTTTTGTTCGAACAGTGTTTTGATATGATGATGAATGATGTAGTAAAATATTGAGCTTCATGAATAACGTATTGTTTTGTGTAAGAAAGAACTATGACATGTAACAGAAGGACACAAATGATAAATAATATAAGATGTTGATATATTGGAGAAAGCTTTCTGGAATGAAAGAGTATCCTTGAAAATATATGACAAATTTCGCATTTAGATCTTATTTGGAAATAATTTTTGAATATTCCTGTTACAGAATTACTGTTTCGGAAAGATTACGGATTCATTTATAGTTTCTGTATGGATGAAATATCTGCTTCGAGGAAATAAGTGGAAAAATAAGTGCCATAATATGTAAATTGTACGTAATTAGGAATCAAAATTGAAATTATTGATTTTATGCTGAGTGGTCGTGGAAAACGAGTGATAGGTGGGATTTGATGTTAATAGTGTTAATTCGGTTGATTTTGATGTTGGAAATGGACATTTGCTGTGAAAATTCTGCATATGTTGTTAATAGGGATAAATGCTGTATGATTTGGGTGGGTTTAACTGTGAATTGAAGGTGTATTGCTTGAAACTTTTGAGGTTGTTTATTCTTGTTTCATTTTTTTTGTGGAATTTTTCCACATAATGGAGGCATATCAACATGTTTGTGAATGAAATAAATAAAAAATTAATTTTATTTGTGGAAAAATTCCACAAAAAAAAATTAATTTTAATATAAATTGACCTCTACATGTCACTCAGAATTATATACCTTACATGAAATAAATAAAACTGAAGAAGTTCCAGGCCCGGGACGAAACGCCTTTGCCAATGTCTCAATAATTGTCGGATCCAATAACCCAAGAAACTACGGAAAAAAATACAGGAAGGATTCAAGAAAACTATTTCAAATATATATAGATATATATAATTTTTAGTTAATATATAATGACGAGTTATATGTGGACTTTGGAATCAAAGATAATAAAGAATTCCTTGGAAATGAGATGTTTCCAAGAATAAGTTTTTTCGAGCAAAACTCCAAATTTCGAAAAAAAAACATCGAAAAATTATAGAGAAGAAACTAATTTCATGGGAAATTAACATGTGGAATGTCAAATGGAAGCTAATGTGATATATAACTGTTTCAAGTGAGTATATTCAAAGTATGGATAATTTGTTCATAACAAAAAATTCTAATAATTGCAAAACGTTTGCTGTAACTCCCCAAAAAATATATTGAGTGATAAAGTCTACTTTAATCTTGGAAAATATTTGGATGGCACACTGTGATATCACTATCAATCGAGTATACAATTTTTTATTGATTTTTATATTATCCATTCACTACATGAGACTTGTTTTACTCCTTACTCCTTGCAAAATCCATTCATCTCATCTGATTGATACAATTTTGAATCATATTTTCATCATTTTTATTAAATCGTTGTACCACCTCATCATTTTACAATAAGTTTCCTGTAGAACTGCATGACAATTTATGATACGCTACACGTATTTTGAAAATGTCAATCGAAAAAAAATAAAATTATTTTTTTACCACGATAATTTTCAAGGCATTCCTGAGTGCCTATGGAATGATTCCATTATTCTTTATCTCTGATTGATTTTCGTAAATGAAGGATTTGTTACACCCCAGTATTCATTGATGAATAGTCCTTTCAGTTTCGATCTATCCATCGAATCAGAAGTTATAGAAAAATGTGCATAAAAAACAGTAACCAAAATTTCAGAGATGCTTTACTTCAAAATGGTTCGAAATAGTTTACCCATTCACTGTTATCCGATCAATGCGTCAAAAGATATCAGAGGATGATTGTTCTTGAATCCTTTTTAATCTAATTGGAAATGTTACATAGCACCATAGGCGAGTGTATGAATCTGTGAAATGTAAATATATGGTGTGCAGTGCATTACGACAACTCTTTCCTTACATAACAGGTGCATAGGAGAATCTGCGGGAAAATATCCCATTGGCAACTGCCAAAGGAAAGTTCCACCTTCTCTTGCACCTGATTCCGATGTCATGGAAACTAGCAACAAGAAATTCGTTAAAACCACAGAAAAAGAGCAATAAAAATTCCGCCCTGAATAAAATGGCTGAAAGTCATTTACGATAAACTGAGGTGAATATGTCAAAAATGAAACCTGAAATGAATGCGACGATGGCGCCAGTGATATACGGTTGAACTAAAAACTTTTTGGAGGGGTAGGAATGGGTCCTAGTGACCTCTGGACAAATTGAGCAGTTCACGTTTCTGAGGTGACATATATATACAGTACTTCTCAAAAGTCCGCTCCCCCCTCTTATTTTTGGAACGATTATACATAAACAAGTGAAATTTGGAAACTGAATATTGAAGGCAGTTTTGGCAACTCGCTTTCAAAAAACGCGAAGCTGTGATGAATTAAATCAGTTAATACTGAAATTCCAAATTCAAGCTCCGCCTCAGGATAGTTGTCAAATGAGCTGACGTTTTTGTTAGTCTCCCTAATTCGACGTTTTTGTAATTGTCCAAGTTTTTGTACATTTATTAATTTGTGTATTGTTGATCGAACGTTTAACTATTTCAGCAGCTTTTGGTACTTTTAATATTTTTGTACATTTTAATAATTTGTTAAACTGTTGTGAGCCGAACGTTTAAGTGCTTCAAAAAGCGAAATGGTACGTGCTTTAGGTGATAAAGTAGCAGCGATCCTAATTCTTCGTGAAACTGGACAAAATATTTATGCAGCAGAACGCATTTTTAATGCACACACACACGGTGTTGAAAAAAAAAACAAATTTCATCCATACAAATTAATAATGGTTCATCAACTCTCAGACGACGACCCAGACCGAAGACTAGAATTTTGTGAAAATATGGAAACTAAAATTAACCAACAGCCAGACTATGTCAAAAAAATTCGTTTTAGTGACGAAAGTACTTTCTATCTAAATGGAAATGTAAATACACAGAATGTGAGGTATTGGAGTGACGCAAATCCTCACCTGTTTCGTGAAACACATACCTAATTTCCCCAGAAGGTGTATGTTTGGGCAGGTATCCTGGAAAACCACATCGTTGGGCCTCTTTTTTTAAATACTAATTTAACTGGTGAGGTTTATCTGGAGCTGTTGCAAAACGCAATAGAACCGTTAATCCTTGAAATTTTGGAAAATAATCCAGATGAATTCGGCAATTTGGAAATAACATTCCAACAGGATGGTGCTCCTCCACACTATAACGGTGCAGTAAGACGGTATTTGGATGAGGAGTATCGTGGTAGATGGATTGGACGACGAGGTTCAACGGAATGGCCAGCTCGATCACCGGACCTCGCTCCTCATGGTTGAAGTCTTACATAGATCTGAATACAAAGCTTCGAACTGCTGCTGAAAATAATTTTGAAAAGAATTTATTCAAACTCATGAACAATGAAGTATTCGGAAACACGATGGAAAACGTTCGAAAACATAGCAACGTCAAGTTGGTAACTAATGGGAAGGACGATATGGCGCAGAAGCTCTAATTTCTGAACCAAATTCAAATCAGTCGTGATATTCGATGAGTGTCTAGTGGCAATCGAATTGAATAAAACTGAAATATATTTCAACAAACCTATATATGTGGGAATGAGTATACTTGATTTAGCAGAAACTACAATTTACGACTTTCACTATGGTTACATGATACCATAGTTCGGTCACGACTGTTCTATTTTGTACACGGATACCGATTCATCAGTTTACGAAATACGCAATAAAGACGTTCATTAAATTATCCGTCGTGATTGTCACAAATATTTTGATACCAGTGACTATCCAGAAAATAACATTTTCAATATAGGTACCTCTCGTGAACAAAAAAGTTTTGGGCCTTATGAAAGATGAAAATGAAGGTCGTTAGTTGGAATTTGAAGAAAATAGAGTAGTCCTCAAAAAGGGAAACCCATAAAACATCAAGTTCGAGGACTATGTAGAATGTCTAGAGAACTCCATCACGAAAAATGTAGAACATGTTGTCAGTTCTATGACACAAACAAAAATTGCTCTGAGCCCCCATGACGACAAGAGATACTTGATCGAAAACTCATATGAAACACTGTCATGGGGACATTATTGCATAATGGACAGTACTCGATATCGACTCCATATTGTATCATAACACACACTCGCGGAAAGTTATTAAATTGTTATTAGGTTATTTATAGAGAGTAAGTATTAGTTCTTGAAGTTTTTCAATAAAGCATGTATTTTCAACTATGTCTTTCATTTCAGAAATCATTCTCCAATATATCAACATCTTTCAAACTACAAACACACACATACAGGTATCAGCTACACTATGGCAACCCAAGCATATTCCGAACTTGTGTCACATTTGATAATATACTAGGTGAAGGTAGTGCTCTTTCTAAGAAATATTTAGCTATTTTTATTTCTGAAGTACACCCCGTTCAACAAGATATATTGATGTTTCACACTACGGCTACCTGAGCCACAATGTTGTGTGTACAAGTAATGTGTAAAGAGTTGTCATAGTGCAAAATTAGTAGCCATAGTGTCGCAGGTTCGTGAGGTGTGTGAGAGCGGTGTTGCCACATTTTATTTACTTTTTACCACGCCCACTTACTCACGTACACACGACTCTATGGCTACTACAAGTTTATTATGCTTCTGCGCAGTGAGCAGTCATATCGTTAGTCGGAACATGAGCGAAAATTTCTTCTCGTCGATACCAAAGTTCATTATTGCAGCTGAATATCAGAAATTGGATGTTGACAATTGAATTTTGAATAATCAGAGTTGAATGTTAAAGGATGAAACATGAAGTTTAATGTTGAAAGTTGAATATGGAGAATTGTTGAAAATTGAATATTGAAAGTTTGAAATATTGAAGGTGTAGAATTTGTTGTATAGGTAGTCGAATTTCAGAATGTTGAATTTTGAGTTGAATAATGAAAGTATGAAAAAATAAAGTTTGTAAGAAGGTCGAATTATGCTTCGAAATGAAAAATTCCGTGGAATCAAACTGATGATTTTATGAATGAGCCCTGATTCCAAAACTGATTGTAAATTTAACATGAAAATCGGGGTAAAAAAGGAAAGATGTCGTTCGAAATAGCAGTTTGAGAAAGTTTTCGAAAGAAAAAAACATCTACTTACTTATATTGGGATTAAAATTCGAATTATTGAATAAAAGCGAATTTCATGGAAAACTGCTGGGTGAAATGTCAAATGAAAGCTTATGTGATGCAAAACACATTCAAATATATGAAAATTTTGAAATAAATAAAATACATAAACCGCAAATATAGTTGTAACAAGTGTAATCATAAATGAATACTTTTACATCTGTAATGTATTACTCCTTAAATTCGATTTTCAGGAATAATGTATATCTACTAACTTACGAAATTTCGATTCAATCAGTTTTTTCATATCAGTCTCAAATCGTTAACATTGAGTGTTGAATGTTATGAGTTGAAATTCAAAACTCAAATGTTGTAAAACAAAGATACAATGAAGACATTTTGTGAAAAAAATTAAATATACTTTGAAATAAAAAAATCTATGGAAACATCAGGATACTATCAGAGATTGATTGGAAAAAAAAAATACGACACCTAATCTCGTGTAAGATTCTTAAGTTCATTTATACTTATGGTAAGTTTGGTGGTCTTCAAACGGTTTGGTTGGGATTAGAATCAATGTTATTGAAGAAAAACTACTGCTTTCTCGCCAACGTTACGAATTATTTGTCATCAGGGCTCTGTAAAACTCTTTGTTACAGAGCTCTGTTGTTGAATTTATTATAGTTCAAAACGTTGGCGAGAAACCAATAATTTCTCTTCGAAAACATTTATCCTAATCCCAACCAAACCGTTTGAAGTTATTTAAATGATGAGTTGGAAATGGACTTTGGAATTAAAGAGAAACAAAGAGTTCCTTGAGAATAGGTGTTTAATGGAATGAGTTTTTTCAGCAAAACTCCAAATTACGAATAAAATTTCGAAAAATTATAGAAAAAAAAAACGAATTTCGTGGGATGTCAAATGAAAGCAAGTATATTGAAAGTAAATTAATTTGCTGTAAATCCCCAAATGAATCAACTGAGGCCTCAAATTCCCAGTTCAACTTCGATACATGACACAATCACATTCATTGGTATAAAATGTACAGTAAACTTCTCTGGGTGTGAAGAAGTAACAGCACTTGTCATTTAGAAGAAAAACAAGAAATTCAGTTAGTGATGAAGCCTACTATAATCTTGAAGAATATTTGGATGGCACACTGAATATCACTATTGATTGAGTATACAATTCTTTATTGATTTTTATATTATTCACTCACTACATTAGACTTGTTTAACTTCTTGCAAAATCCATTAGTCATATCTGAGTGATACAATTTTGAATTTTAAATCATATTTTTATAATTTTTATCAAATTGATGTACCCCCTTAGCATTTTAAATAAGTTTCTTGTAGAACTGCATGACAATTCATAATACGCTCGACGTATTTTGAAAATGTCAATTGAAAACAATTTTGAAGTTGTTTTGTTCCATCACGAAAATTTTCAGGGCATTCCTGAAGTACCTACGAAATGATTCCATTACAACATTTTCTATCTCTGGTTGATTTTCGGAAATGAATGATTTGTTACACTCCAGTATCCATTATTGAAAAGTTTTTTCAATTTCGATGTATCCATTAAATCAGAAAATATCGAAAAACGTGCGTAAAAAACTGAATTTCAGAGATGCTTCACTTCGAAATGGTTCAAAATAGTTTTACTAGAACCCTTTTAAATCTAATTGGAGACATAGCACCGTAGACGACTATATAAATCTGTGAAATGTAAATTGCTTGAAAAAATTGCTCATGATATATGGTGCACACTGCATTACGACAAATTTTTCCTTACCTAACACGTGCATGGGAGAATCCGCGAAAAATTATCCCATTGTCATCTGCAGAAGAAAGTTCCGCCTTCTCTTGCACTTGCTCCGACATTATGGGAACGGGCAACAATAATTTTGTTATAACCACCAGAAAAAAAGCAATAAGAATTCCTTGCTGAATAAAATCCCCAAAAATTATTTACGATTAACGGAGGTGACAACTTCAAAAATGAATCCTCAAATGAATGCGACGCTAGCGCCAGTGGTATACGGTTGAACTAAAAACTTCTTGAAGGGGTAGGAATGGGACCTAGTAACCTTCGAAAAAATTGTTGGTATTATTATCCCTGAACGCTCTATAACCTATACGTTGTCACCTCCGAAATCGGAGTTGTGTCCGTTTTTGAGGTGAGCACTGAGGAAGGATTCCTTCATATTCAACTCCTAAGGTGGTGACAAGGGGATGAAAGTTTGTACGAAAATCTGTCAATTTTGAATAATTATATCTGACAAACTGTCAATGTTTGAAGCTAAATGGAATCACATAAAGAAAACCAGGAAAAATACAAATTCATTTTCAGTCATGCTATGACCATGTGGTACTTGTCCTGTCAAACTTTAAATTGTTTTTTAAATTTTGTTCTTAAACAATATGTGCTTTTACAATTGTTCAATTTGAATCTATATAACTAGTAGTGCTTTATTGTGTTATGTTTTTTACTAACAAAAAAAATACTCACCACGCTCACTTAACCTCACCTCACTGTCTTGATAATGAAAATAAACATTTTCGAAAGCTTGACAGAATAAGAAAGAGTTTTTCTTCTTTCACCGGCCATTAAATTTGACTGCAACCTCAAGGAATATCCTTTCTACTAAGTTTATTTCAAATTAATATATATATATATATATATATATATATATATATATACATATACAATATATATATATTGTTATGTAATGATAATTTTGGAAATATTTATTTTTTTATTATTATTATAATTAATATATTTTTGCACCGCGTTGGGCGACACTTGTTATGTAATGATAATCTACAAATATAATTGTTGTTATATAATGAATGAAGCTAATAGTTTTTGTTATTCTTTGTGAACCAAATTGATATGATATAGATAGATATTTTTGCCCTGTATAATAATTTGTATGTGGTAATAATAATTGCCAACGAACGTCACTGTTCTCTCGTCACGTAGCTGACAATTGTTATTCCTTTTCTCACCACAGCTAGCACAGTTGGTACGCCCTCATCTCAGATAGCCGGTTCAAAGCAATTTAGCCCTTACTTGATATGTCAAACTCAAGTTATTCAATGGTCGTAGGTATGTTTGTTGATCATTGTGAAAGAACAAACAACAAAATATCAAAAAGCAATTATCTCCTTTATTCAGGAAGACTCAAAATACCTGGCCTACGAGAAATTATTTATACTAGGGTGAATCAAACAAATATTCACGGATAAAAATAATAAATGAGATCATGGATAGATAACAAAACCTCACTTTTTCCGTGAGAGTGACGTTTTCTGTTATTGTTCAAAATAAGGTGAAATAAAGTTCTTCAGATGTGAAATACGTCATTGGTGAAATAGTTCAGGACCGGAAATGCACTATTAAAGTTTTTATACCTGCTGGAGATGTGGGTGTTTCAAGATATGCCCTGAAACTGGATACCTTGTCACTACAAGCGCTATCAGGAACTCCAATACCATAAATCAGGAACCATACAGATGCGGAAATCAGCTTTGGAGACGTGGAAATGATATATAATTAAGGTAATGCTGGTTTTGCTCTTCAAATGTTGGAATTCTTTCAATTTTTGTTCTCTCAAAATGTTGCGTCCATTCCCTTCTAATTTTATTTTCAATCTCCTTGTTGGCTTTGTTTGTTGTTGCCTCGATACAAGTTTCCCTTCCTGTTTTCCCATTTGAATTTTTGAATTCGCGCACTCAATTGTCACATTTCACTGTTCAGGTTTATCTTACTCAATTTATATATCAACTATTTTTCCATACTTATTACTATTTACAAATTCTAATAATAATTGCTTATGATCAACCAATTGCTATTCCTTACAATTTCCAATTTTTACCTATGACCATCTATTCTCTGATTGGCTATTATCATGAAGACGTTTGCTGTTCTACCATTGGTTCTTTAAGTTATCTCCAATTTCATATACTGTATGTTTCAAATTTACAAATGTGTTGATCACCTTTTATTCATGCAAATTTTGTAAATTTAGACTTTTTGTTGGCTTTTTTCCAATTATGGTTTATGATCATTATGACAGTGTATGAAATTGATTGTTTTATATTATTTTGACATTTTTATCTATCCATATTATACAAAGGCTTATAATATACATAGAATTTCAAAAGTTATTCACACACAAACTCTTGAAACCATTAACCATCTAGTAATTATTCTTTTTGTGGGTTTTTAGTCTTTAAAATTTACAACTGGCATAACATAACATAACAATATATATATATATACAGTGCTTCTCAAAAGTTCCGTCCCCTCTCTTATTTTTGGAACGATTATACATAAACAAGTGAAATTTTGAAACTGAATATTAAAGGTTGTAAACTTCCCTACTAGTGATGATAGATGACGAAATCGTCAAAGATGACGTCACAATGGCCTACGTTACAACCTTTAATATTCAGTTTCAAAATTTCACTTTTATA